>PVIC010016245.1:0-27170 GCA_004025085.1 Thryonomys swinderianus | reverse complement strand
ATCTTATTTCCCCATCTATTCTGAAAGGTAGTTTGCAGGATACAACAGTCTAGTTTGGAGGTTGTGTTCCTGCAGTTCTTGAAGTACTTCCCTCCAGGGTCTTGCGTTGAGTGTTTCTGTTGAAAAATCTTCTGTGATGCTAATGGGTTTCCTTTTGTAGGTGATTTTCTTCCTTTCTCTCAGTGCTTTCTCTATTTCATTCTTTTGTTGTTTATCTGGAACCTTTATAATTATTAGTCTAGGTGTAGATATTTTTATGTCACAGCATTTTGGAGTCCTATAGGCCTCCTTTATCTGTATGTCCATTTTTTTTTTCCTGTGAAGTTTTCTGCTGTTATCTCTGACAACATATTTTTATGACTTTTACACTGTCTCCTGCTTCCTCAGTGACTCCAATGAGTCTTATATTATTTTTATTTGAGTCATCTAGAAGTTGTTGGATTGATTTCTCATGGTCCCTTGCCATTTTTCATAGATTATGTCTTTCCTGTTCATTGGCTGCTATGCTGCCCTCTATGTCTGAGATCCGGTTCTCTGCTTCATTCATCCTACCTGGCAAGCTTTCATTCTCCTTCATCATCCCCTTCAGCTCTGCTTTAAGCTGTTTAAAAGTTTCTGTTGCTTCTGCTATCTTGGATTCTATCGTCTCACTGATCTCTTCCTTAATGATATCTTTCACTCTGGACAGTATCTGTGTTTTTATCTCAGAGATGAGTTCTGATTTCCATTTTACTAGATCTGCTTTTATTACCATCTCAAAAAGACATGGTGTTTGAACTTCAGTTTGCCCCCATTAACTTTCCTCTGAATTTCCCTGTGGTGGTGATCTTTCTGTCTTTTTTTTTTTTGTATATTTTCTCATTTCTACTCTTTTGTTGTTACTAATGCTATTTGATTATTTGCCTGATGACAGGGCTATGTTTGTTGCAGGTTTCTTTCTTTCTATTACCTGGCACCCTTGGGAAGTTGTACCTTCCAGGGAGTGTCCTCCTTGAATCTGTAATGACCCTTGAGAGTTCTCAGTTCTGACACATCATGGGAGGTATTTGATCAGAACAATCACATCATGTTCGTTACCATAATACAATCAGTGCCAATATCATTATTAAACACAGTAAATAAAAGTAATTGTTTTGTTAATTTTAATTCTGAAGACTTTTAGCTCATGAGTTACCTCTGTGTCCATATGCCAAAATTTAGAATTAATCAGCAATGTGTATACTCATGTAGATCATAAATGTACCCGCAATACCCTTTGGAGTAAAAGATCACTGGGGAATCAGGGATGTAGGGAGACAGAAGGAAAATGAAATAGGATAGCAAGTTTATAACAATCACCTGGACTCGAGAACCTCATATATGCCATTGGTAACACAGGATAAAGTGGCATATATAAAACAGTATGATCTGTATGCCATAAGACCACTGGAGACTTTGCATACCTTCTTATAATAGTACAGGAGAAAAAAAAATAGGACAGCTTAAGAGTTTTTACCTTCTGGGTATTGTTTCTGACAGGTAGATAAAGAGCGGGTGTTGGGACAAAGGGTAAATAGAGGGATCTAGGAGTAGATGGCAAAACAAAAGCTAGATTCCTTTTTTTTTTTTTTTAATCTTGCTTGCTCTCTCAAAACGTGTCCGGTGTGGAGGGATGCAGGAAATGGCTCCAGGCTCGTCTCAGACCTGGGTAATCACAACACAGCTCCAGGGTGGAGTGGGGGCTGCCCTCTGAGTTGGGAGTGGTGTCCAGGATCCGTGACCTGAGTCCTCTCAGCACAGCTTTGGGGTGGATTGTGGGCCAGCTGGCAGGCTGCAGTCCTCCATGCTGGGAATGGCACCTGGGTCCTGTGACCTGAGTCCTCTCTCTGCTGCTGTGGGCTGGGGTGGGGTCCACCCGGCAGACCACAGTCCTCCACATTGGGAATGTCCCCTGGGGTTTGTGACCTGAGTCCTCTCAGCACAGCTCCCTAGTGTGTTAACTTTTGCAAAATGTCACAACAAGTTAGGATATGCCATTATTTATTACCTTTATATGGGTAGAGGGTCAATAGAATATTTCCATGTTTTGGAGGTTCCCCAAACTACTGTTCTCTTTTTTAGACTGGATACTTGGAAATTATGCGTTAAAAGGGATTAAAAATTGAGTGATTGTTAAGGCTCATTCCTGCTGACCTTCAACACACCTGCCACTTACAGAATATGTTTTGGCTGTGATTTAGTGATGACACTTAGGCTTATTTCTTATGCCAACTCTTCTCAGAGGCTTGGGAAACATGGGACTACAAGAGTTTAGATTATATCAGGTGGACAATTCCTGATACAATAGCTCCTTAGAAAATAAAATTTGATGTTCTCAAAAGATCATTTCATGCCTCCCTATTATATGAAAGTAGCCACAAACATAAAACCTAGGGTAGCAAACTCTATGTGTGATAGTTTATGAGCTTCCACAGGTCTTATATTACAATAGACAAGGTGGACAAAAACACTTACACCTATTTGCCAGCCTCCACATGTTTCACCAAGTAAGGACAGCAGCCCACATTTTGATCCACGTACTAGTACAAATGTGGATAGCCATATGGAGAACTTCTTTAATTATGCGGAACCAAAATTTCAAAGCTCTGAGCCACCAAGTGGTATGAGATTTAGGATACTTAGAAGACTCAGTATCTAGGCTACAAAAACAGGTGGACACATTGGCTAAAGTTGTGTTGCAGAACTGAAGGGGACTAGAGTTACTGTTTATGAAGCAGGATTCTGTGTAGCACTAGGAGAAACCTGTTGCTTTTATGCAAATCAGGATGTAATAATTTGAAATACTTTAGTCAGGGTAAAAATAATTAAAAGATAAATACTAGAATCAAAAGAGTCAAGGATAGTACCAATTTATGTTCAACTGGTCACAGTAGAACAACAATCCTAATATCTTCTCTGACTGTGCCAATATGTATAATCTTATTATTGTTCATGATTGGCCCTTGACAATTAATGGTGGTAAGGAAAGGGTATAATTCTGTTCCTGTAAGAGAAGACAAAAACTAATCAAAGGTTTGATTAAATTTACAAGAACCAGTGGGGAATGTGAGACCCAACTTGACATTAAAAACAGCCATTTTATTAAGAAAAACCTCCACTCTATGTCCTGTAACCTCCCTATGGACCCAGAATTTGTCTCCTTGGAAACTATCCACCCAACTGATGCATGCAGCCACAGGTTGTATATGTTATTAGAATGTAACTGGTCTATGGTAAGCAGTGATATAATCATTGCTATAGGCTTCCATAATGACTCATTTCTGTACTTTAAGAACAGAATGATCTAATCACTTCTGCATAGAAACCTCTTGGTAACAGGTGGAGGGGTAGTAGATTTTGCCTTTACATGCTGTGTCTCAGCCTACCTCTGCCCCTTCCTTCTATGGAGGGATGGCCTTCAGCTGAGTGGTAAAGCTCTTGGTTGTACTTTAAGATCATGTCATGTCCTGAGAGACTGACACTCAATGGGACTTGATCCCAACAATATGGAAGACATATAATAGGAAATGATAAGTGGAGAATGGTGTGAAGATGCACATGGCTAATACTGCAGTTTTGTGTAATAATAAATAATTGAAAATATGAAAGAATTAAAAGTCCTCTCTTTGTACATGTATGTGATTTGGGCAGAGATGGAATATTTTTCTTTTAGTTTTATTCCTCTTCAGGTGTCAGGATTATATTAATGAGAGTGAATCTTTATCAAAGGAGGAGTTATGCAGTTGAAAGTTATGGAATAAGGACATTAACTTTGGATGCAATAGAGATTTTCCTCCTTATCCTCCCATTAATTCTGATGGGCCTTCTGTATTATGAGAGCTGTTTCTAATGCTTCAGAGTTACAAGAAGAGATTAAGGCTCAGAAGACAAGAGGAAGGATACTCAGGACTTGCTGTAGAATCCAGGACTTTCATCTAGGTAGACTAGTACCAGAAAGCAAAATAGAAGAGGAAGCAGGTAAGAATTCCAACTGGATGGAATGTTTTGTACATAGTGGAAATATTTTCCATCCTGTGTCATTCCAGGAAACATGGTAATATTTGTACAGAACAATAATGGGAGACCACAGTTTAAGCAATTAAATCATCAATAAGTAGAAACTTATGTTAACTAAAAGTCTTATAGTGTCACTAGACCCATGACAGTCAGCTTAACACAGCTGTGGAAAACACTTGAGAAAAACAACTTAATTTTGGCTAGAGATTCAGAGGTCAATCTGGGGTCACCTGGCTGTACTCTGTTAGAGCAGGGGGAAAGTGACAAGAGTATACTATTATTGTCTTCACAGAACTCCACATGGGAGGGCGAGGTACAGAGTCACAATGAACACTGGATTCTGGGGAGGTTTCTGGAAGTCTTCCATTTAATGAATACAGTGTATGGCATTATATAGCAAAAGCAGTGGGAAGGGTTTTCTCAATGGCTATTGGGATTGGGGTCTATGGTTGTCAGAGGAGGGGCCTGATATTGGGGAGAGCTGGTCAATCTCCTGCTGTGGGGTGCTCTCATTAGATCAACACTCACTTTGGTTTCACCATAGTCTACCAAAGGCCAAAGGCTCTCTCAGGACCTAGGAGACTGGTGTGTGGTGCAGTTGGCTCAATCAGACCTGGACTTCACCATCATCTCCTCCCCTCTGTTTAGACCCAATGGCCTCTGCCAACAAGATGACATTTTTATGGGTTTGGTCAGATAAAGTGACCCTAAAATTAGCCTGTGAGCCTATGAACTTAACTTGGACCAGCCCATTGTGGACCCCTCCCAAATGGAGCACCAAACATTATTAAAGGTAACCACACTGAAAGGTTAAGTCCATTTGGGACTGCAGGTTGGCAATAGCAGCACAGGTATGGTAGAGGGCCAAAGTTTGCCCAAGGGCATGTGTAGTATTTTGAATGAGTTGATTAACAGTAGTGATTTGGTTGTGCAAAGTGATTGAAGCAGTGGTGGCTGCGGAGACTACATAACTATGAACACAATGATGGCAATAATGGCTGAAGCCTCCAAATCACGTTTTCTGTGTGAGTGAAGCATAAGGGGTCACTGCCCAACCAGTCTTCAGTAAGCGGTGGGTACACAGGCACTGAAAGGCAAAATTGTTGAGTTGGGGGTATAGGACACATACTATGCATCTCTGCACAAGTAGGAGGTCCCATAGACTACAAAAAAGGCAGCATTGGCCCCACGAGCAAGAAAGATGGGTCGGTGGTATTGGTTTTTAAGTCACTAGGGTGGAGGAAGAGTCAGTTGGAGGTGAGGTAGAAAAGGAGAGGAAGGAGAGCCAGAAGTATTCCACGTGATATCAATGGGATACTTGGAGTGTATGCCATTGATGGCTACAGGGCATACTATAGGAGAAACATAGGGCATTATATAGCATGAACAGTGGGAGAGGTTTGCTCAGTGGCTATTGGCATTCTTCTATGGTTGCCAGAGGAGGGACTCAACATTGGGAAGGACTGGGCAAGCTCCAGCCATTGGGTGCTCTCATTAGCTCAACACTTGCTTTGGTCTCGAGTTAGTCTACTGAGGGCCAAAGGCTCACTCAGGACCTAGGAGACTGGTGTCTGGTGCAGTTGGCTCAGCCAGATCTGGATTTTGCCATCACACTTTGTCAAAAGGCTCCTTCCTTCTGCTATCATTCCACCTGTGTTTCTGCCTTTCAGATGGTACCACCCATAATAAGGGTAAATCTGCCTCTTTCAATTTAGTATTTCAAGTGCCAATCATCTCTGGAAATACCCTCATAAACAACACACAGAAATATGCAGCACTGTCTGCGGCCATACCACCCTGAACACACCAGATCTCATCTGATCTCGGAAGCTAAGCAGGGTAGGACCTGGTTAGTACTTGGATGGGAGAAATATTCAGCATTAATTTTCTTAATTCAATCAATCTGGCAATCAATATTAACCATCCTGATATCAAATAGCAAGATAAATGGGTTGTGGAATGAAAGGATAAATGACAAATAGTATTTTTTCCTTGAGGAAGTTTGTCTAATCAGCCAAACTTCCTTCCTGCAGAAGTGAAAGTTGTCTGTGAGATAAGTTACTACTCTAAGAGACCCTGATGTGACAGTATGATTGGTGGTCCTGTACTCCAGCTTTGGTGAATGACTGATGACTATAGGGGATATGAACTGACAACTTTTGCTTTTCTTTGGCTTGTAACTATTAAGGCATAAGGATATAAGATTTCTTTAGGCCAATGAGATTAGTGGAAATTAATATGTGGCTTTGGCCAACATTAACTACATTTTCAGGTCTGTTATTGATGAAATCAGAAATAGAGAAATCATAACGGTAACAGTGAGTTTTGCCTCTAGAAAATGGAAAGACATTCTCAGAGCTTCACACCATCAGTGGACAGAAGTATAGTAAGGATGAAGTGTGTAATTTATCTTTATGAGAAAGTTTTAGAAGATGAGTGATGAGTTATGACTGTCATGCCTGTGATTGTGAATATAATTTTAATAGCCTGGACAAGAAATAACTCTAAAAACAGGCACAGCCTTTGAAATGTTGAAAGATGAGTCTGATGGGTCTATTTCTGATTCAGTAGCTGAACAGTGATAAACTAAAAAGCTGTAAAATGTCCCCTTTCTGTAAGACTAAAACAATGGCTCATAATGATCTCTATAGATTTCATGAAAGGTATTCATTTTAATTCAAGTTTATGACTGAAATTCTGGTTTGAAAGTGCTATATTTCATATGGAGCTGATTAAAACATCCATGCACTATGTCTCAGATAATTTTGAATTTGACATTCTAATGATTATCTTTCCTTAAAAAGACAAAAAGAAAACCCACTTGTTCAAATTTACAATTGCAGACTGGAAAGAACTTTTTGGATTATTTTCCTTGAACTTCTTTTTTAAAGATGTAGAAACATCATATTCTGAAAAATGATAAACTCATGGTTATTAAAGTAGCAGTTAATTACATAAACTTGAATTAAGTTTTTATGTACTTGATAAACTAGTATTTTTTGAAGATAGTTAAGAGAAAATCTTTTGTAAAGAAATACTACTTGGGGGCTGGAGGGTTAGCTCAGTGCTTCCACTGCCTGCCTCTCAAGCCCAAGGTCCTGAGTTCGATCCCTGGTAACCACATACAATGCTGGGCATGGAGACTCATGCCCACCAGCAATCAATACCACATACCACAGTGCTGGGCGTGGTGCTCACACCTGTAATCCCAGCACTCGGGAGGCAGAGACAGGAGGATTGCTGAGTTCCAGGCTTGCCTGGGCTACATAGTGAGCTCAGAGCCAGCCTGAACTACAAAGCAAGACCCTGTCTCAAAAAAAAAAATACTGCTTGGTTTGTATCTGGTACATTTTTCACCAACATTATGTAGTTGTATAGATTCATTTTGACTTATATTGGGATCACATCCTGATAAACCCGTTGTGGATAAAAATATCACATATGTGCTGTACATAACTTATCAAACATCATAGTTCAGTAAATACTATGTCCTAGATGAAGTTTGTCCCCTCAGGTTGGCATATCGTGGACTTGTTCCCCTCTGTGGGAGACAGTGTAGAAATACTAAAATTTAGGGCTTTTGTTGATGTCTTTAGACCAATTAGGAGCATCTCATCAGAAAAGACTGTGAGACTACAATTTCTGTGGCTTCACCTTTCAAGGTATTTCCTTATGTTCACCAGTAGGATGTGAAGAACACTTTAACACAGCTGAGGTGATGTTGCTTCCTTTGGACTTATGAAATTGTGAGCTACATAAACTTGTTATCTTTATAATGTCAGACCACCGCCGAGATTTTATTTCAATAGTAAAAAAAAAAAAACAGTCTAATACAGCAACCTAGGACACTGCAAAGTGGTGGTTGCCTGATTGATTGGGCACTACGGCTGGATGTCACTGTCCAGCACTGCATGAAACTATTCTAGAACATATTACTAGCTCAGGGAAAGATTGACATTCAAAATATGAAGTACAGTTTCTATTGAATGTAAATAGGTGCTTTACCTCATAAAGTTTAAGAAACCTATGTCATAAGTGTGAGACCATCTATATTGCAAAAGTAAGAGTTGAAACTATCTGTATCACAAAAGTAATGGCTGAAGCAGATCATTCTGCATCAATATGCATTTGGATTCCTATGGCAGGATACTGTCTAGCCTACTGCCATGTAACCAGTGTGTCAATTTCTTTCCCTTTAGTTTTTTGAACAGGGTGTTGTGATGTAATTCAGGCCAGCATTGAATTTAACTGTGTAGCCCAGGTTGACTTTACAGGCATGGAGATCTTACTTCCTCTGCCTCCCTAGTGCAGGGATTATAGAAATGTGCTACCATGCTTGGTTAATGGCTGGCTATCTCTCTACAATATTTTTTTTTTATGCAGGAGCTATATCTTCCTTAAAGAATATAAGTCACACAGTCTAGCTTTCCTTAGAATACAATTTGTATTCCTTACTTTATCCTGAGTCAATGGTGGACTAAATTATGCCCCTTTTGAAATTGAAAGACTACATTGTTAAATTAGAGTATCTCAGAATGTGATTACATTTGGTGATGGGAATATATAAAGAGGTAATTAATTGAAACTGACATAATTGGGGTATGTTCTATTTTCAGTGTGAGTAGTGTCTATAAGAAGAGCAAACTAGGACCCAGATATACACAGAGGGAAAATCATGTAAGTAGGGAGAAGACAAACTAAGGAAGGATCTTAGAAGACATTAACCTTGCCAGTATTTTGATACTGAATTTCTGGCTTCCAGAATCAGACACAGATAGACAAGTGGAATAGGCCGACAAACAAACACATTTATTTCTGTTGTGGAAACCACCTATTTGTGTTAATTTGTTATAAATCTAGCAAACTGCTGTCCATGTTTCTATCTTTATCTCATAATCCTCTTCTGACCATTGCTCTCTACTAACATTATCTTTTGCTTTTATCCAGCATAGTAAATATTAACATATTAAATGCAGTAAGGGCAACTAAAGATTCCTGCATTTGTTGCTCTCTCTGCCTGGAATCATTTCACCATGATCTTAGACTAGCTGTGTCTCTTGTTTCAGAAAGAAGTCCTGTCAATCTTTTTTTCTTTATTATAATCTTCTGTTTTAAGAGTTATGTTGTTAATTAATTTGCTTTTCTGCAATCTCTCTCTGTCTCTTGCTCATTTCAAGCAAGAGCATTAGTGTCCAAAAGGCAAAAACTGGCCACTTACTCCAGGACTATTCCTAATTCTAGAGTTAGGCCTGTCATAGAGTTGTCTTGTAATTAATATTTCTTGAATGAATGAATAATGAGCTAGTTCAAAGTATTACTTTTATGTACATATTTGTTTGAATGGTGTCATGTAGGTAGATGATGGCAAATGAATTCAAAGTGGAATTATTGGTGGCACAAAATGTGTTTTCTGTGTGTGTGTGTTTTTTTCCCCCAGTGTTAGTCTTACTAAGTAATTCAGGATGACATGTGATCTATCATGTAGTCCAAGCTGTATCAGTTCTCCTGTGTCAGCCTTCCAAGTGTGGGGAGTACAGGTGTGAACCACCACACCAGCTAGGGGTAAAAAATATGGAAGAAATTATGTAAGGAAAGTATAGAAGCTGGAGAATTTGAAATAAACTTAGCATAAAATTATTACTTCTGTTGGTAGATGGTATGAAGGAAAAAGTAAAATTAGATCTATGAGATTTTAGTCAAGCTAGAGATTCTACTCCGGAAACAAGATTGAATATTAAAGAATGCAGGGGCTTCCATCTGGCAATGAAGACAGTACTTTTGAACTTTAAAACCAATTGCAGTTTATAGAACGGATTAGCTGGGGGAAAGTTAATACTGGACAATCATTAGGAAGCACAGGACATCTGTTGATGTATTGGAAAGAAGAAAAACTAGCCCGGTAGCCACCAGGATTGACTAGTGGAGAATAGATATATGAATAGTTACAGAGGCAGAAATCATAGGGTTTTTAAGTTGACTAAATGACATTTTGATAGCAAAGTATGAGATGACTTACATAACATTTTGGCATGCATCTTTCTGGATTATTGCATCAATAATGACACCATTAAAAAAAAAGGATAGTCAGCAGAAGGACCTGATTTTGGGAATATTGTGGGTGTTAAGTACTGCTGGAACATTCAGTTATAGGTATTCAATATCGAGTTTCAGAGATAAATCTTGGGCCCAGGAAAAAGGCTAGTGCTATTAATACAGATTTTGGTGTCAGTGGTATAAATTAGGTTCAAAGCTATGGAGAAGAAAATGTAGATGAGATTTATAAAGAGATACTTTAGAGTAGGAAATAAAGACTATAAAGAAAAAAAAAAACTAATTGAGAACTCCCAGACCAGGATGTTGGAGAAGGAAGGGAAGCCAGAAAAGGAGCAAGTTATGGAAATTCAACAAAAGGTGTATTAAGAAAAATCATCAGTTATGTCCTGAACCAACTATATAATATGGCATAAGAAAAGGGATAAACTCAGAAAAAATGAGATAAATCATTGGACATTTAATGGGTGCTTCTTGTCATTTTCTTTTGTGTGGGTCATGTTTTGAAACTACAGGATGATGGTGGTTCTGGCTAAAGCATTGCTCCCAGCAATAGTAATTAGAACAGATCACAATATAAGAAAAAATGAGATAAATCACAGGAACATGTTTCCTGGTTCCTTTAATCATAACTAACACTTTTTTTACTATGAATTTGATAGGATTATTAGTAGTTTGTGAATAGTCGCATCTTCCAGAAATGGAAGAAGTAACCCTTTTCATCCCTTAGGCTCTTACAGAACCTTTCCACTCTTCTGTCTGACATTTCTCACAGAAATATGGGTGATATGCACATATAGTTTTCTAGTTTGTAAATGTTACCAGTTGTGAGGTATCCCCTTTGAACAGTGCTTACTCTTGTGATGCTTAGAAAATTATCTTTTTTTCTAGATTCCTAAGTATGTGACCAAAGTACTGAAAGGCTCATTGGACATTTAATGGGTGCTTCTTGTCATTTTCTTTTGTGTGGGTCATGTTTTGAAACTACAGGATGATGGTGGTTCTGGCTAAAGCATTGCTCCCAGCAATAGTAATTAGAACAGATCACAATATAAGAATCTGAATAGTGTTTATATTTTTGCCTTATATCTGTTCCAGAAGAACTCTAACCCTCAGCTTTTTCCCATGAAATCTGGAAGTGCCTTCCTAAATTATACAGGTTGTACAGCTGCACAGTTCTGTCACTTGTCCTATGTTAGCTGTACTTTTGTTGTTATTTAGACTCACTCCAGACATGGTTGAGGTTGACAGCTGCCTCAGAAATTTGAGACAATCAACTGAAGTCCCAGAGAAGTGCTCACTTCTGTAGGCATATGTCTTTGGTGTCTCCAACACAGCTCCATTACAATGGCATTACATTCTGATAAGCCTGTCCTAAGTTGAAAATGCATTTCATATGCCAAACACACCAAGTATCACAACTACATAGCACATGCTTAGTGAATGAGACTGATTGGGCCTGTGATCACCCATGTGATTATGCAACTGTGGTCCATGGCTGCTGCCCAGCATTGCACGATGATATTGGAAGGAGATATAATTTGCAATGTGAAGGAAAGCTTCTACTAAATGTGTATCACTTTCACAGCACTATACAGTTAAAATTGCAGCTTGAGCCACTGTAAATCAGGAACCATTTGTACTTTGAATGTTAGCCTTTCTACTTTTTCATTATGATTTCAAGAGGTAGACATGCATCCATAGAAACAGAGAAAGAGGAAAATCTGAATGGTAATTATTCTTGGTTCCTTTTGCAAAACCTTGTTGTTACTGAAACATTTTTTTTTTGTCTATAACATTAGGACAATAGCAATATTTGCCCTGAAAGGATGTTTTGGGTTAAATATGATAATGTATATTAAGCTTCTACTAGAAATCTTAGCACATATAAAGACTCAATAGTTACTAGCAGCTCTTACTGATGCTATTGAATATTTAATCCTAAACAAAATTTTATAAAAACTAACTTTTTAAAATTTTCTAAAACACTAGTCATACGTACTTGAATATCCACCTGTGTTTCTCTATTTTTCAAGTGCTGCAGCTACTGTTGTTATTTTTAACCTGTACCTTGGTGATTTAAAAACTCTTCACTCAAAACCTTCACCTCAAAATTCTTTATTGCTTCATTTGAAAATCATAATGGACAGCAAATTGACCAAAAGCTCCTCTGTTTTCCTAAGGGAAACAATTATAATTATGCAAAACAGAAGGTAAAATTATAATTTGTGTGCTATTTCATTATGCCACACCAAATATTCATCACAGTATTAGTAAAGGAGCTATAAACTTAGCAACTTCCAGAATATAGCAGTGAATGCATTGCTATTGAGGAGAGTCATTATAATGCAGGAAAATGCCAATAGCACGAGGTCAGGCTTGTGGGAATCAATAGTACTTTTTCTTTGTCTTACATGAACAAATGATGCTGAAATGACTCAGATTTATACACCTCATAAATATCAGTATTGGACTTTGGCTTTTTTTTTCTTTTCCTTCTAGAGTTAAGCTTCTCGTATTAGATTTATGAGATGAGAAAACCTCAGTGAAGGGGAATCAACTGAGGCCAACTGCTGTGTGAGGAAAAATCAAGAGTTTACATGTTTAGACTTGCCATCCTCACACAATTTAATAAATATCAGAGGGGTTATATTAGCAAGTGTTTACAATGACAATTCATTTTCATGGTTTTGGCTCATTGATCGAGGCAGAGAATTTAATAGCTTTATTTTTATAGCATAAGTAGCACATTGTGTGCAATATCTAAGCTGCTTAAGTGATTGATGTATTCATTGCATCTTATGGGTTATGATAATAAATTAATATATCATACAATAAGAGCTAAAGCAGATATGTCCTGTACGCTTTCACCTCACTCTATATTCATTATGATTTTCTATCTATATACACTGCACAAGATGTACATACTTGAAGACTTGCTTGCAAACTTACATATTTCAAACTCCAAAAATTGCTGTTTTGGGAGTCTGCTGTGGTAGCTTTCATATTTTACACTCTTTGAAATTGATCTGGTAGGAATGGCACAATATGTCAACCTTCTTCACTGCAACACAAGCATACTTAAAAGACTTCCCATGTTTATGATTGCTTAGTTATACAGACTTACTTAAAAATAGTGATAGTCTTGGAAGAGTTCAAAACTCTAGTAACCAAATGTTTTATAAATATAAATGACATCTTTTCTAAGTTCATGGGTAAGTGGAATTCAGGGATTATGCTGTCATATGTGGTATTTGTTTTCTTGGAACTTTCAAAACCTCTTCTATTTTCTTGAAATTCCTGGTAATAAGACTGAAACAAATTTGTAAAAATCAGGATCAAAGGATGAGGGGGCCTATGTTTGTTTCCATAAGAGGGCAGTATAGTACTGGAAAGAACATAACAATGTCGAGGAGGTTCCCTGTACCTTAAACTTAAAATTAAATTATTTCCTACAAGGAGAGTAGATGCGGTTTCAAATCACACTAATAAATCTATGGGTTAATAACATGTGAGTCAGAACAGCATGTACCATAATCACCATGTTGATCCATTTGTCTCTCTTTGCATAGAATATTGATTTTTTTCCCCAGAATGTAACAAAGAAAGAACTTTACAAAATTCTTTCATCTTTAAACTCTGCTTGTTAATGTATTCTTGTTGCCACTCATCTATTAGTAATTTCCTGACAGGTAACTATTGCTGTTATAATTTAGAATAGTCTTGAAAAGTAGTTGCTGTGTTTCTGGTGAAACTTCTTATTACTGGTAATTGCCTGCATAATGAATCACAAGTACTAGAAGGTTCCGGCTGAGATCAAAAGTGATCATTAGCTCACCTGTCTGCAAATTGAAGATTGCTGGGACTTGGAGATCATAGCAATCTTCATTCTTTCTCATGTTTTAAACAAAAGCTCAGCTTTCTTCTGTCAGGTTTATAGGTATCAGCTCTCACACATTTAATGCATACTTTCTGGGACATTTATAGTAAATGAAAAGCTACTAATGCCTCAAAATGGCCATAAAGGGAATTGTTTAGGTGTCTCAATTAAAAAATAAGCTAAGCAGGAAATATAACTATATATCAAATATTTTAGATGCCAACAATTCCTCATTAAAATTGACTTCAGGATAATGGCATATGCTAACATGGAATATATCAAATCTCAGTTCTGATTATTTAACTAAGACAACTTTCTCCATCTTATAAGAAGTAGATTATGAGGGTTTTTTTTTTTTTTGGAGACAGGGTCTCATTTGGTAGTTCAGGTTGGCCTTCAGCTCATTATGTAGAACAGGCAAGCCTGGAACTCAGCAATCCTCCTGCCTCTGCCTCCTGAGTGCTGGGATGACAGGCGTGAGCCACCATGCCCAGCATTGTATGTGGTTACCTGGATCGAACTCTGGACCTTGCACTTGCAAGGCAGGTGCTGGAACCACTGAGCTGAATCTCCGGCCCTTATGTAGTGTTTTTAACAAGTAATGATTTTCTTCCCTTTGTTCGTTCTGCTTCACATTTTCTTCTTTCCAAAAATGGAAAGAGAATTTGAAGATTGATTGGGCAGAGACACGATGTGCTGGGAGTTTGACCTCTCAGGGCTTCCTCAGTAGAAGCAAAGATACAAGACATAGGCTCAAGCAGCTCACAGACAAGTGTGGAAGGTGGTACCGATTTGACTCATGGCTAAATGTTAGCCAAACTCACTCTGGCTCATGTCCAGATGTCCCCTGAGAGCCATATGTGGTCTTAGATGGGGCTTTTTCACAGGTGAGTGCATCTAGAATGTGTGGTTGATTCACTCAATAATAGGCTTGAGGGCACTAGGAATGAATGTGAGTGCTGCCTGCCCTAAGTAGTCTCAGTAAGATAAAAGGGATGAAAAGACTCTCTTTAGGTCACTAGTTGCTTTTGCTACCATATGAGCACCATCAGCTATTGCCCTTTGGAGATGCTTCTCTGCCTTGTTTCACTCTGCCTTGCAGCCAGCTGATTATGGACTGAAACATAGAAACTGGGAGCTAAATAAACCCTTCCTACTTTAACTTCGAGCATCAGGTATTTTATCTCAGCCATAGAGAAAAGTGACTAACACAGACTTTTCTGAACTCTTTTCAACTAGGCCCTGACTTCCAGGCTTCTGTGTTCATCTCTGCATCATCTAATTTTAGCACAAGTCATGATACGCAGCTTAGCCAGACTCTACTACTCAAAATATTTAATCAGATTCTTCATTTTCCACCATTTTCTGGGTAATATCTGACTATTCTGGCCTGCCATCAGCAAGAATTCAGCTATCCTGGTTTAGCCAGCCTCTATTTCCTCCTGATATTTCCCTTTAATAATAGTCCATGCATTGTCTCACTGCTCCTCATCTTTATATTTACATTTCTTGATATTGTGTTTGGAGCTGAACTCAGTCTTGCCAGAGTACAGACTCTATAACACTGGCTCCCACATCTGTCTTGATAGAATCCTCCTGAACAAAGTTTTTCTTGACACTTATAATAAATAAATTAATAATTTGATTCTTTACCAGCTGTATGGCTGGGACTCTGCTGGAATTTAATTAATTACTGGACCCCCGGACTCCACACTCTAGCCTTCAAGTGGGCACTATTGAAAGAAGACTCTGTCTTCACCCCTGCCTTACTGGTCAGAGGTCTTTGTTGGGACAGACTCCTGGACTACTCCTCTAGATAAAGATCTGTTGAAGCAGGTTAGGGCAAAATTTGAGGTTTAATTATGGCTTATATCTCTAGAACTGGGTTGCAGTCTTTTGAAAAGAAACTTCCTAGTGCTTTAGCTCAAGTGACACTAAATCGTACTATTTTACTCTCATGGGAATGTTTCATTTGGCTCAAATCATTTCTCCCCTCTCCCCTCTCCCCTCTCCCCATGGTATTGCTAAGGTGATTTCAATTTGTAGTGACTTCTTTGGAAAACTCCATACTAACACCTCTGAAAACGCTTTGTTCCTGTCATTTCTATGCTGTTTTTTGTTTTGTTTTGAGACAGGGTCTTGCTTTGCAGTTCAGGCTAGCCCTGAGCTCACTTTGTGTCCTAGGCAAACTTTTAACTCAGCAATCCTTCTGTCTCTGCCTCCTGAGTGCTGGGATTTCTACACCTTTTATCACCTTAGAATTGGTCTACTCTTCAGTTCCCTCACACCTTGACATCTTCAACTCTCTGCTTCCATTTCCCCTCCGTCCCCTCCTGCCAGGCCACATTCCAATACACTCTAGCCCCACCCAGTCATTTGAACTTTAGACCTTCCTCTCTGACTGGGGGCAGCATGTCTCAGGGCCTCCTAAAAGCCATCAACTGGAGCTGAAAATGAAGGACAATTAGAAATAATGTGAATATTTATCAATTCAGGTAAGCTTTGGAGTCATCCAGAAAGCTATAATAAAAACATCTGTTTGACAATGATTATAGTTTATATAGGAAAAGAAAAGAATGTGTTTTGATAACACTTTTAACTCAAAGAAAATACAGTACAGCTAATGTAATGAAAATAATTAGAAGTGCATATTTTAGGTGGGTGATCTGAATTATTGTCTTAAAATTTAGAAAACAGAAACTCTGTTAAACAATTTATTAATTTATATATTAACATATAAATCAGAACAAACTTGGATGAATTTACTGCTAGCATCTCTAGAACACATTTTTTCACTTTTATCAATATAATTTTCCTTAAAGCACTGAGATACTTGTTAAATCTTTTCATTTAGAAAATCTATGTATTTTAATATAGCTTACTCCTCTAAAGTTAATATTATTTCTCTTGGTATTGGTGCAAATGAATTCCTCACTTTGCCATTTAGCTGGCATTTATTGACTACCTGCCATTTGCTTGCTCTGTGTTGATGTATTTTGAAGGTTATGGAAGAATATGAAGTTTATTGGGAACATTATTCATCAGAGATTTGCTAAGAAATTATTGGTTTTTAACTAAAAAGGAGGTACTTGAACTCTGGTAGAGATGGTGAGAGAGACTTCCTAAAGTAATCTTCAATTAGTTTTCTTAGAATATTTATAAACATGATTTTACTTGACAATAGAAACATAAGTATATCTTAATTTCATAATTTAATAAAGTCTTTCTTGTTTTTGGATATTGTATTCTTTCATTCTTGTATACATATAATATAATTTTCTCTAGTAAGTCTTAACTTGCTATTGTCTCTTTAAATAAAAAATAAAATTTTTGCTCTTGTTATTTTGGAAAATATAAATGAAAACTAAATATGTATAGTTTGATAAAATTGTATATATATATATAAAATCATGTATATATATGATATATAATAATATTCTGAACATATGTATCAATATTAGTATAAACCTTGGCTTTTAAAATGTATTTACTTTATATAGAACATGGAAATTCATAGGTCATATATTACTTACAGTGTTTTCCTCTCTTTGTTACAAAAATGCTTATATAAAGAACCCTATTGGAAGTTTTGGGATTGGAAATAAAAATGAGGGGAGACATACAATAAGTTTTCATTGATTTATAGATGAAAAATAACTTTCATAAATTATCCAGACATTTTCTACCTATGTCTAGGATTAGCTAAACTGATTGAGATAATTTTTATACAGATCCATACAGAATGGTTCACAGTCTAATCAATGTCTCTACTTTCAGAAATATATTCTAGGCCTACACTTGTATGGCTGATGTGTCTTTCTGTCTCCTTATTCCTGAAGTCATTCTAGAACCATTGCACTGACTTGTGAGTTTCCTGGTGCTGAACAGAGGTGGGTAACCATGCATGAGAGCAGCCAGGCATTACAAATCTTGGCTAAACTTCTTATTGTGCAGCTTTGGCCATGTTACCTTGACCCTTGAATTTTACCTCAGTAATAATACAACATTGACAATAATTATCATAAAGCAATAATAGTAATGATGTATTTTGGGGGGATTAAGTTACATAAAGGCACATGAAAGCATTCTGGTGTTCAATAGTTCTACAGTGAAAAAAGTACCAATGGTTTTCTTGATCTTAATAATCTATATTGCAGAATATGCACCCTTTTACAATTTATTCTATAATAATAGCTCTGCAAAGAAAACAAAATATGGGTAGATTTGTTCCTTTTAATGGCATATATGTATGCTCATTACTTGTTTTATAACAAAGAACGTTTATGGTTAAAAGGTTACACAGAAAATGAATGATCAAGGCTGATAGAAAGTATCAAGGAAACGAGTTGTATCCTTTTCAAGGAGAAGTCGTTCTTGTGAACTGCAGCCTTGCAGCCCTGCGGGACATCCCATTAACCTGTTCAGTAGAAAGTTTTCATTGTTAAAGGACAGAGCATACTGCATAGTTAAAAGTGTATTTGCTTTCTTTTCTCCAACTTCACTCTTTGTTTATTATTGCTTGAGGTTTTTTCAATTTCTCTGTTTTCCCTGAAAAGAGAAAAAATAAGTAATAAATAAATAAATGAAGAAAAGAAATTGAGACACAATGAAATAAATAGTACAAAGGAATTAAAAAATTCAAATGGGCCGGGTGTGGTGGCTCATGCCTATAATCCCAGCACTCGAGAGTCAGAGGCAGGAGGATTACTGAGTTTGAGGCTTGCCTGGGCTACATAGTGAGCTCAGGGCCAGCCTAAACTACAAAGCAAGACCGTCTCAAAAAAAAAAAATCAAATGGGCTCATAAATCACTTTCTTTTTATTTGAAATGGACCTATCCATTAAACCATCTCAAATCGTTATTGTAATGAGTGACCACTGGGATGTGGAAGAAGAGAAAGGTAGACGATGACACCATATTTTGATTATTTTTATTTTTGCTAACTGTGGTGATTATGATTTGGAAGGAACTGATAGGGTCTGAGTTGCTGGTCAAGTTCCACTTTGTGGCCTATGTGGTTATTATTTTACTCCCTTTTTTTTTTTTTTTTTTTTGAGACCGGGTATTGCTTTGTATATCAGACTGGCTCTGAACTCACTATGTAGCCCAGGCATGAGTCACCATGTCTGGCATTGTGGTGTGTGGACTGAGAACCAATCTCTAGACCTTACACTTGCCAGACAGACACTGGAACCACTGAGCTAAATCCCCAATCCTATTTTACTCACTTTGTATAATTCATCAAACAATTATGGTTGATATCTTTGATGTCAGACTCTCTTGTAGTGCACAGAGAATTATGTGAGTTATTTTGTATGATTTTACTTATATGTGATATACCTTAAAAGTGTATACAGGCCGGACGTGGTGGCTCACGCCTGTAATCCCAGCACAAGGGAGGCAGAGACAGGAGGATTGCTGAGTTCGAGGCTTGCCTGGGCTACATAGTGAGCTCAGGGCCAGCCTAAACTACAAAGCGAGACCCTGTCACAAAAAAGAAAAAAAGTGTACACAGAACAATAAAAGTAAAAAAAAAGCAGTAAGTGTATTATAAAGGGTAAAACTTAAATTTTATTCTGTTTTTTCCTACAGTTAGGTATTGCAGTTAACATAATATTTTACTTTTACTTTGTAATATAAAATTCTCAGATTTATTTGCAGAGGTTTTCCTTTGTGGAATACATGTTCATGTATGAGCCAATAAATTGTGTATTAGATGAAGAAAATCGTGCTCACTGCATTTAACATGGTAATATAGATGGAACTGGGCTAAGTCATCCAATAAAAATTTTTTTCCAATTTTTAGATTCTATGAAATTTTGATGATTGCATTTTAAAAACTGTGTTCAAATTTGCATTGTCCTTAGCCGGTCCTTTGTAAGAGTAAGAGAATAACATTAAATGATACAGGAAGAAAAAATATTAAATTCTAGATGTATTTCTTTTTGTTGACTTCACAATAACATGTATAGCTAGGGTGATAGGACAATACATAATAAGCAATTCAGCATAACACTATTTTGGAAATTATTTGTTCATTTTGGGCATATTATATTTGATATCTTTGACTAATGTCAGGGTCTTGTAGTGAAGAGAGAATTATGGGCCTTAGATTCCCAATAGGTAGTAGGTAGTGTTTGTAGCTTTGGAAATATAAGAACCACATAGAAGGGGACCTTACCCTCAAATTGAAAGTCAAGATCTTCCCTCAGAGAGACAGATAGGGGACCTTTGGAAGCTTCCAGCTTACTTGGTTAATTCTCGAAATTCAGTCATATATTTCTAAGGTTCAAAGTTTGTACAGAATGGTGTACAAAAAAACAAATGGTAAAGGTCAGTTTCCTTATCCTTGCGGCATAGCCAATAGGTGCCCTTTGAATGTGAGAGCTGACAGGGCTCACCCTTACCCTCAGAGGGGAAATATTTTGCTTGCTTGCTAATAATCAGAAGCTGTCTGGACATGTTAAAAGACTATTAATTGCTTATTGTAGTTACTTCAGCTAACTAGAGGAGGAAAGAAAACAAAGGAAAAAAATAGAAACAAACAGGAAGCTTTTCATTCAACAGGGTTGATAAGTTTCTAAAAGCAGGCCTCAGATCACAGTCCAAATTCCTGAGTGAAAAGTACCTTGCTGCTGACTGGTGAGCTAATTTCACTCTGAAACTAGAGTGTTTTTCTTCTCCTTTTTCTACAATGAGAATAAGCATCAAAAAATTTATAGCAGAGAATAGACAATGAGAAGCGTCTGAAAGTATTAATTGTATGTGTTTAGAGTTACCCATTTTTAAAGTTTGATTCCTGAATTGGGGATCACAATGAATTATCATTTTAAAAAAACCCAAAATTTGTAAACCAAGATTTAAATACTTCTGATTTAACTGACATTTGTGTAACAAAAGTTGTAGTTCTTGGAATAGTGCTGGAAACAGATTTTAATCAACAAGTCCAAACAAACAAATCAAAAGCAAACACATGAGCAACCACAGCAACAAAAATTGAGCATATGCAGGAAAAGATAGAGGAAGAAAATGATAAAGATGAGAAACATCTGGAAAGTATGCTGTAAGAAAAATTGGGTTAAACAAAGGGCCAACAAAGAAAAAGATGGATGATTTCATATGAAAGGAACTATTTGGAAGTCAACACAGGGCAGGTCCTTTATTCTGGTAATTTTCAAAGCATAACAGCCGGGTGGCCTCAGGCAGTGGGGTGTCTTGAAAGAAACAGTACTCACCACTCTGAACAAGGGTAAGATAGGTGCAATTTGGCTACATTATACAATAAGATTTTTCCCCAATTTTTGGATTCTATGAAATGTACTTTACCACAACAGCATGTGAAAATACCTCTCTATTTTCTCTTTGATTATTTTCCATAACAGAGAAAGTTGAATACATAAAAATATATCTGGAAATACATAGCAGAGTCCATTTGGACACATCTCCTAGGTAGCAGAAACTTTCAATGTTCAACAGAAGAAATGGAAAGTTCAGATGTCTAAATCAAATTGAGGAAGGAAAATATATGCCAATTTTTCATGAAAAATAAACTATTACATTTAATAAATTGCTTAATAATATACATTTTATAGTGGTTATCATGATTATTACAGATGAAAGTGTTTATAAGGACAAAAGATATTTAACAATAGCTATACCAATAGGGAAGATGACTTCAAACACTGCAGGGCTTTTTGCTTTGTAGAACATATTAACTGTTGCACTATTTTCTCTTTTTTTATGAGGGTACTCAATATACTGTCCTCTTATAAATGGAAAAACATAACTAGAAAATAATAACTGGCTTAACCCACTATGTCCAAAGACAAGAAGGAGATGAGTCCTAGGGTTTTGGTCTGCAACCTGGGTAGGACTGTTTACTAAGACATGCATACATGGACATTGAAAATACATTTCAGTTAATTGAGTGTCTTTGAGGGATTAGGAATAGAGAATGAATGAACTCCGTTATTTTTCCACAAACAACTATGGTCTAGTGGGAGAAATAGATAGGTGAGCCTAGAATCACAGTATAGTAGGGTAGACCTCCTATGAAAATCATCAAATTGCTGTAGGATCATAGAGAAGACACATTTCTTCTGAAAAGAAAGTCAGGTAAGGCATTAGGAAAATGTGAGCTCAGAGCTCAGACTTTGGGTGAACAACTGCACATTGGCTAGATGAAGAGGCATGAAAATACAGTAGTACTGACTGACTGTTCTGGAGCAATCCTAAAAGAGAAGGAAGCAGGTGAGTGGAATGATGAGATCATAATGAGTGGTTGCCTGGCTAGAAGGGAAGCGGATAAAACAAAAGTTGAAGTCAGGCATTTCAAGGGAGCTTGATATATATACGCGAGGGCTGAGGATTATACTGTGAATTAATTTTCTGATTATCTTTTAACATACACTCCAGGGGGTGGCTTCATGGCCTTATGGATCATGGTAGCTTCAGCATATCATTAGACGCCCAAGTGGAGGCCCCCAGTAAGCATTATGTGGAGATTTCCTGGGAAAGCCAGATATCAGCTTATTGCTTTTTTTGGCTATTTTTTTTTTTTTTTGAGACAGGGTCTCACTTTGTAGTTCAGGCTGGCCCTGAGCTCACTATGGTGGCCCAGGCAAGCCACCGCGAATTCAGCAATCCTCCTGTCTCTACCTCCCAAGTGCTGGGATTACAGGTGTGAGCCACCACGCCCGGCATTTTTTTGGCTAAATTTTATAAAACTGCAGATTATTGCTGGGGAAGTGGCAGTAATATTAATTCTATTTTCTTCCTGGAAAAAACTCAATTCTGGAAGAAGAAAAATGATATATTAAATTAGGTTTCATCATATCTCATAAGTGTGAACATAAAAAATAATATGGTAACAATTCCCAATTTCCATGCAAGTTATCATTCCACAAAATGGTCAGGTGTGTAGGGAAGATGGCTGACAATGGATGGAGATTTCTGCTCTTGGCGTCCTGCAGCCCAATTGGTTCTTACTCTGTAATTGTCAGATTTGCCCAGTGGATTAGTTCTGCACATCTAGGACCACAATGGCATTAATGTGGTCAACAGAAGTTTGAGATGATCGCCCCCACCCCGAGTACAGACCCTTGACCTCTCTTTTCTCAGAGTATTTACTTCCAGGAACTTGTCTTTCCTTTAGAGACACAAATCTTTCTTTAAACCTCTTGCCAGTTTTAAATTCAGGAATGTCTTTTCCCAAGGACTTTTGAAAGGCAATTGTGAAGAAAGAAGACCCAGGGCCCTGTATCTTCCAAAATGTAAGAGGGGAAACAGAAGTCTGACTTCTATAAGCAAAAATTTGCACACACATGTGCCTGTCATATTGATCAAATCCACTTTGTTGCCCTTTTGCACAATTTCAGTAGCCAATCCTGGCACTTAAAAGTGGAAACCTTTGCTCTTTATAAAACTGAGTACCAATAAAGAATTCAATTTAAAATAAAAAACTGAGTCCAGGGCCGGAGATTTAGCTCAGTGGTTCCAGCGCCTGCCTCACAAACTCAAGGTTGTGAGTTCGATCCTGGTGACCACATACAATGCTAGGTGTGGTGACTCACGCCCACCAGCAAACAATACCACATACCGCAGTGTTGGCCGTGGTGGCTCACACCTGTAATCCCAGCACTCGGGAGACAGAGACAGGAGGATCGCTGAGTTCCAGACTTGCCTGGGCTACATAGTGAGCTCAGAGACAGTCTGAGCCTGAACTACAAAGCAAGACCCTGTCTCAAAAAAACAAAACAAAACAAAACAAAACAAAACAAAACACCAAAACTAAGTCCCATCTCTTTCCCTACTGTAATAGTATTGACCCCTAATGCATTAGTCCTGGAAAAAAGCCTTCCTTTTTTGCATAAGTTATTTGTTGCAATTGTTCTTTGATACAAGTCATGTCTAGAATCCACTGAAAAATTGCTACATCAAGTACCACTTAAGGTGAACCAGGTTATAGTTTCTCATGCTTGGCAATTGCAAATCTTGAGAAATTAAACAACGGACATATTTTTTCCCTTTGAATTCTACCTGTACATAATAAATCTTCAGGACAGTTTACACTGGGTTGAAACTTATGTCAAAAGTTCTTGAAAGGTGTAAAACTGAGAACTTTTGGGGGGCAGATGATCATCTGTGTAAATGAAGTGTGGATTACTCAGGCAGGACTGGGATAGATAGAATTATCCTTTTGTACATTTAAGGAAGAGAGTTATTTATTTTTTTTCCAAAGGAATATGACAGAAAATTAGGTAATAGATGCAGCAAATCTCTTTTTTATGATGTTGAGTTTTTATTTTATTTTTATTTTTACTTCTTTTCTACCTTGTAAGGAATAGAGACAATTAGGTTGTTTTAATGATTCTTATTTGCTATCTTTGCTTATAAAAACAAAGTGGGTCAAAAATGCAAATATAACTTTCTGCTTTAATGCAAAGATGGGAAATAGCATAAGCAATTATCTGACAAATGGCAGCTGTTTAAACTACAGGATACTAAACTGGTATCTTAGTAGGGGTTGATTATAGGCTATTACAAGTTTGTTTCTTTATTATTTCATTTGTATTGGCTTAGGTTTTTCAAAGGGAGCGATAAACTTTCCAAGTGAAGGCTTCATTACTTTTACTACATGAGGGTTGCTTAATTCCTAAAATGATATCCTATTGGTATAGGAAAAATAGAACTTCTGACCAGTTAGATGTTAAATGTGCTGAGTTCCTGGTCTCACGACACTGAGAAATGAAGTGGCAAAGCAAAAGAAGGGTTAGGACAGTTTCATTGGAAATAAAAGGAAATAATAACAAGAATAGCTCCTGTATTTCCAGGAGGGTTCCTGCATAGGTAGCCATTGAGGCCTTTTCTCAGGCACAATTTATATAGCAAAGGACAATGACGGTACAAAGTGGGTCAGACTATAATCAAGCTACAGAATTACAAGTATCATCACTTAACTAATATTGATCCTATAGGGCACCAAGTCCCATAGTGAGGAAACATGAAAAGACTAAAGGTGCTTTAGTGTAGGAGGGGAGTGTGGATCTAGAGGCTCTAGTCACCCACTTTTGCGTCTGATGCCCATTGGGCCCAAAAAAACTAGGTGGTGCTAATCCCGGTACAATCTCAGGCTGCTGTTTTTCCATAGGGATCCACAAGGGCCTGGTTATCACATCTCCATCTGAGGCCCTTGATCTCTGCAGATTTGCCTCCAGCCACAGTTCTGATGTCTTTATTTGTGCTGACTTCCATGAGAGCCCAAATGCTCTCTGATAATCTATTAATTTCAAATTAATTTAGCTGTTTATAATATTCTTAGTTGAGTAAAATTTGAGTTTTTATCATTTGTATTTAGAGATTAGAAAAGCATTTGAATGTATTATGTGCCCCAATATGTAACAGTGAAGCTAAAAAAATTATGTTGATATTATTCCTGTTAAATAGGACAGTGCAACTTGTATACTTAATGAATTGTGTAATGCTTTACCTTTCATAGTAATGTTTGGATGCATTTGGCATCTAAATTTTGAACATTTTCCTACATAGAATTCTATTTGTCCATATATGGTGGGCAGGTAGGTGGGGCTAATTGCTATAAAGTCACAAAGTCAGTTTTCTTATTGCTCTTATTTACTTTTTATGTGTTTCAAGAGCCATCCACCTATTTCATTTTAGGTATTCAGTATTCTACTAATTGTAATCTAACCTTCCCTGGAGAGAAAGTGGTAATTACAGACAGGTTGATGAATACTAATTGATACAATTACCGCAGTAGTTGTTTGGCATGACATTTACTTTAATAGATCAGTACAAAATATATACACATAGTATCTTAAATTTATCAAGACACAATCCAGGTTATCTCTGATATATTTCTGGATTAGTTACAGACATATAATCCAGGAGTCAGTGTCCTTACATGGGTTAATAAATAAATGTCTATGCTGATAGAATCCCTGTTAATGAACTGTTCCCTACAGAAGAAAAGAAATTCTGTCAGTGTCAGGGCAAACTAAGTTAACTGCTTACTGGGTTACCCTGGGCACCACTTGGGGAGTGTGTCTGTTTACATTCTCACTATCTCAAGCACCGCTTGGGTAAGTGCCATTTCAAGCAGTCCATACTTGTATTAAATAAATTAGATGAAATTGTTGATTTTATATTTCTGGTTTTCTTTTATAAAAGTTGACAAAAATGTTTAATTTTTGGTCATCCTATATTAAAACAATTGGACTGGTAAGTTGTTTTAAGACATGTACAAACACATTTTTAAAACTGTGCTTTGTGGAGGCAGTCTGGAGGGAAGCTGAGTCTATTGTGCTCCATAGCCACAAGGCCCATGGAGAAGTCATTCTAAAATTGTCTTTTGGCTCATACCATCCTTCCACTGAGGATGAAATGAAGGGCCTATGTATGAGGTGTCACTCAATGAGAGGGAACAAATGTGGCACAGAGCCTGCAGAAAGGGTCTGAGATTTCTGTGAACAATATATGCCAAGTCAATCACTTAACTGGTGTGGTTGTCACACAAGCTGCTACAACTTTGGCTGAATGAATACAAAGAAGTAGTTTAGAGAACAAAAGAGAGATGTTGGTGTTCCCTTTTCTCGGTGCAGATAATGCCTGGATGAATACTTTTAGAGCCAAGTGCCACAGTGTGAAACAAGCACACTGAAGACACTTGAAGGGAGTATTGGAAGAAGATGCTATAGAGGAACTCTAGGGAGGCATTAAATTTGATGAATGTGTGGGCATGCATAAGTGTGTGTGTGTGTGTGTGTGTGTGTGTGTGTGTGTGTGTAAGATGTGTGAATATGAAATGGATATATATGAAGAGTTAACTGTAGTTAATTTACTTCCAACAAGTAGAATTAGAATATAGATACCCTAATTGGAGAAAATTTGTGTAATAAAATTTGAAGAAATATCTACAGAGCTGCTGTAGATTACAGTGCAGTATCTTGGGTTGCAGGCATCTGCACATCTCTGTAGAATATTAGTGTTACAGTGGCACCCAGAAAAATGAAATATCTAGGAATCAACCTAACAAAGGAAGTGAAAGACCTCTACTCTGAAAACTATAGGACTCTGAAAACTGAGATAGAAAAGGAAACCAGAAAGTGGAAAGATATCCCTTGTTCCTGGGTCGGGAGAACCAACATCGTCAAAATGGCTATACTCCCACAGCTACTATATAGATTCA
>PVIC010016244.1:13445-34271 GCA_004025085.1 Thryonomys swinderianus | reverse complement strand
AAAAAAAAAAAAAAAAAAAAAAAAAAAAAAAAAAAAAAAAAAAAAAAAAAAAAGAATAATAAAGTCCTTAGCTGGGTATAGTGGTGCACACCAGTAATCCCAGCACTTGGAAGGCTGAGGTAGGATCAGCCTGTGGGTTCAAGGCCAGCCTGACTTCAAACAAACAAACAAAATCTCAACCAAAAAAACAAAAAAGAATAAAGACCTTGCTCACTCAAACCCTTTTTTTATTTTTAAATCTTTGTGGGGAGCGGCCTAGTCTAAGCATCCCTGTCAGGCCTGGAGATCTGCCCTGGGTGCTGCCCTAACTAGCAGTTAGGAGGTCTACACTTTGAATGGTGCTGCCCAGCTCCCAAGGTAAAGACCTGCAACCTTTGGAGTTGCTGCATTGAGATGCCTGCTGGGAAATGCTAAGTAAACAACCTCTGACTTGGCCCCCTGACCATTGTTTATCAAGTTAGCAACATGTTGTTTTCCTTCCTGTTTCTGTGTAGGTTAGGAGAGAATTCTGTAGAGTTGACAAAATTAGTTAACTATGCGAATTAGTATAACAAAGTTAGAGATAGAAAAAGATTTAAGAAAACTGTAGTTTGACATTTAAAAAACTGATTCCAGACATCATGTTTATAGTTGATATCTTCTGTTTGTGCACTGATTTCTCAGATGCTTTGTTCCTGTTGTTTTCACACCTATAAAATAATATGTAATAATTTCTAATGCCATGTTGACCTTTGGATCAGTATAAATATAACCTGCTCAATAAACGGGTCCCTGCTCAGTATTGACTGCAAGGACCATGGGAGCCCATCTGTTCTGTCTTCTCTTTTTCTTAATCTGCACCCCTCGACTTTGTTACCACGCTGATCTGCCCAACAGGCCTGGACAAATCTTATGTTCCAATGAGAAAAGCTTAATTATGTCAGTATTGTGCAGCAAGAGCATAGGTATTCATTTTCTAGGGCTGCTATTATCAAAGGACCACAAACTGGTATTGTCATTTCTCTGGAGCTGGGAAGTTTGAAGGGTCGCATTCTGACTGAATTATCTGGAAAGTGACCCTTTTCTCCTCCCAGCTTCTGGTAGTGGCCAGTGATCATCGGCATGCATTGGGTTTAGATGCAGCACTCCAGTCTCTGCCTTTTCCATCAGGTTGCACTTACAGTGATTGTGTGTCTCTCAGACTCTCTTATAAGGATCCAACTATTGTGTTTAGGGCCGGCCCTAACTTGGTAGAACCTCTCTTCATTGAATCTTAGTTGGGAAGACTCTAGTATTATACTTGTATAGCTTTTCAGGGAATAAATTCAACCTAAGATAGCAAGTAGGGAAATGATGTTGGAGTTGATTGCTATGTAAAATACAAAGTTCACTGAGGTTTTACTCATGTGGTAATGTTTGAATAAGTCAATGGAGTTTTTTTTTGTTTTTTTTTTTAAGACAGGGTCTTTGTAGTTCACGCTGGCCCTGAGTTCACTATGTAGCCCAGGCAAACCTGGAACTCAGAAATCTTCCTGCCTCTGCCTCCTGAGTGCTGGGATTACAGGCGTGAGCCACCACGGCTGGCATTGTGGTGTGTGATACTGATTGCTGGTGGGTGTGAGTCACCATGCATGTTGTATTGTGGTACGTGGTTCCTGGGGATTGAATTTGGGGACCTTGTACTTACAAGGCAGATGCTGGAACCACTGACCTAAATCCCCAACCCTGGAATTTTTTTAATGAAACTGGAGAATGAATTCAGTAGCTCATGTGCTATATACAGCACTCTATTTTTGAGTTAACCTTTTTTATTTACTTACTTTTATTTTGAGACAAAGTCTCATTAATTTGCCCAGGCTGTCCTTGAAATGTGTGATCCTCTTCTTCCCACACTTAGCTGTGTTTGGAAATTGTTTTTTTGCTTTTTGGGTTTTTTTGAGACAGGGTCTCGCTTTATAGTTCAGGCTGGCCCTTAGCTCACTGTGTAGCCTAGGTAAGCCTCAAACTCAGCAATTCTCCTGTCTCTGCCTCCCGAGGGCTGGGATTACAGGTGTGAGCCATCACACCCAGCACTGTGGTGTGTGGTACTGATTGCTGTTGAGTACTGTTATTTGGTTACTGGGATTGAACTCAAGACCTTGTAATTGCTAGGCAGGTGCTGGAAACACTGAGCTAAATCTTTGGCCCTGGAAATTGTTATAATAAAGTGTTCACAGATTGCCTGTAAATATAAGCAACTTGGGAGGCCAGGGCAGGAGGGCTGCATATTCAAGCTATGCCAAGGTAAATTAGCAAGATCCAGAAAAAAATGTATATATGTATATATATATTTTTTGGGACAGGATCTTGCTTTGAAGTTCAGGCTGGCCCTGAGCTCCCTATGTAGCTCAGACAAGCCTTGAACTCAGCAATCCTTCTGCGTCTGCCTCCCGAGTTGCTGGGATTACAGGTGTGACCCACTAGGACCGGGATTGTGGCATGTGGTACTGATTGCTGGTGGGCATGAGCCACCATGCCCAGTACTGTTGTATGTTGTTACTGAGGATCAAACCAGGGACCTTTTGCCTGCTTTGCAGGTGCCAGGACCACTGAACTAAATCTCCAGCCCAAGAAAAATATTTTTAAAGTGCTTGTCAGCTATTTATTGGGACAATCCTTGTGATAATTCACCTACTTCTAGTAGTCCCTGGAGTTACTTAACTCCAAAGCCCAAATGCTATCCCTACTCTGTGCATTCTGTTAAGGACTCCCAAATTCCTGTCAAGTACACCTCAGACACAAATACTAGGCAGGTGGTGGCAATGGGGCAGTGTTATGGGAGGCAATGCAGAATGGTGGAGTTGATAGAAATAACGATTCACTCTTATAAAATGCAGGTGGTTTGGGAGACCCAGGGGAAGATGGAGGCCATAGCTAATGGATCAGGGACACACATCTGGGCTGCCACTGAAGCTTTGGTAGTGAGAAGAACAGAATGTCTAGGAAGGAGCCTCATTTGAAGAGCTGATAGTATTCAGCCACGCTGAGGATAGAAGAAAAATCACAAAGTGGTCCCATAAAGCTCAACATTGGTTGAGTGTTCCAGTTTCACATCATATTTCACTTAAGACTATCTGGTCTTGTGTTGGAAGATTCCTTCTGTACCCAAATAGCTTTACATAGCGTATCTTCCATAGGAAGATGATAGTCACGAGTTATATTCACTCTTTTTAATCATGAGTAGTATTACCAAGACAAAAAGCAAGATAACTTTGAAGACTAAAAATGTTTCTGATCATGGTGAAGGGAGAGGTCTTCCATATTATTCTACTAATTCCTCTTATTGCCCAGAATTTTTTTTCAGCCTGAGAATGTATATCAGGGCCCTTCTAATGTGTTAAAAGGCTTATGTTGCCAAACGGCATTGTTTAATGGTCAGTCTTGTTCTTTCGCTGCTTTGAGTGATTTATTTAGAGTTAGGCTTAAAAGGACAATCCTGCATCGTATATGTTGGACATCTGGGATGGTTTCTCAACTGACTTGTCAAAAGCAATTATAATTGCTATCTATAATACTGGTTTTTAAAGTATATAAAATTTGATTTTAGTGCAGTCATTTGACAAAGGCTTAAACGTCTCTAATTTACTGAAATTGCTTTGGCCACCAAACCAGGGATCTGTTTTCTAGGAGCTGTTCAAAAGCATTGACTTGAGAAATGGTTGTTACACCCATTGCTTCTAATTTATTTCAAGCATACCTCATGGTTTTCTGTATTGAATAATTTCAAAATAGCTGTGGCTTAGCTTAGTACCTAGACATTTTATTTTAATTTTCATAGAGTTCTTAATTTTCAGGGTTAGAATTGATAATATTGAATATAAATGGACATGAATATTAATGTTTGAGGGTAAAATCACATTTTCAAAAAAATGTTAAAGATGTAAACATAGCCGGGCGTGGTGGCTCACGCCTGTAATCCCAGCACTTGGGAGGCAGAGACAGGAGGATTGCTGAGTTCGAGGCTTGCCTGGGCTACATAGTGAGCTCAGGGCCAGCCTGAACTACAAAGCGAGACCTTGTCTCAAAAAAAAAAAAAAAAAGATGTAAACATAAAAGTGTTAGATGCTGATTTATGTTGTAATATGGTTTGGACAAAATTCAAGATGGTTATTATAGTATTTAATGCTAATAATTGAAAGCAAATATTGAATAAATACTAATCCTTTCATTTTTCCTTCTTCCATCAAGCCTTCCTTCCTTTCTTCTTTCTGTTTGCAGTACTGGGAATCAAATCTAGGAGCAGTTTGCCATTGAGCTGTTTCCCTAGCCCTTTTCATGCTTTTAGGTGAGACAGAGCCTTACTAAGTTGCCTCACTGGCCTTGAATTTGTTATCTTCCTGCCTCAGCCAGTTGGTGGGATTACATACATGTGCAGCCACACATTAGTTCTGATTCTTGCTTGGTTATGAAAAATAATTTATGGCTAGGAGTATAGCTCAGTGGTAGAATGCTTACCTAGCATGTGCAAGGCCTTGAGTTTGATTCCCTAGCACCACATAAAAAATACATCAGAAATGTTATTACCTTTGTGTCATCAAAGTGAGTGGCTTTCATTTCCTTTTTTCTTAGTCCAACAGTGTGATCTTTTCCATATTTCTGACTACAGAGCTGAAGGATGGCTCCAACTTTTACTTGTAGGTCTATTGTTAGCAACAAGCACTAAAACATTTGACTACCTAGTGCTCTGGTGTGTGCACATCTGTAACGTGCACTGTTAAAGTGTAGTCCACAAGGTTCCACCAAGCGATGTTCAGCCATATGATAGTTTCTGTTGTGGAGCTTGTGTACAACAGTGAGTGTCCACCACAATGAAGACATTGTTTTTGATAAAATCAATGCTGTGTGTGTGTGTGTGTGTTTGTGTGTTGTGATAGGGTACCCACTCTGTAGGGGTTTTAGTTCTGCTGAATTGATTTTTTTTTTAAACATCACTCCAAGCAATCACTGGTCTAAGCAGGAAAACAATGGCAAAGGCATCCATAGCCTTGACTTGTGGTTGGAGCTTGCTTGCAACTTTGCTATGTGACCTTGGATATGAGAATCAAACTCTGTTGGTCTCTTGTCTGTAGGTGGAGAGAACCACAGCATCCTCTCCTAAAACAGGGTTGCTTCCCTGCCTCCCCGCAAAGAAGACAGACAGTGCAAGGGTCTAGAAATAGATATTCTCTGTAACTTTTCTGCTGAAGACCGAGTCAATAATATAGAAATTAATTGGTGTCAATTAGGAAAATAACAGGACACTAATTTGCTTCTTTCCCAAATAGTTGTTCAGGGGGAGGCTTAGCCAGCTTTGATGATGGAAAGACCCCAGATTGATGGTATCTAGGCTCAATTTTAAATTGTAAATATTTACTTTTGCTAATTTGGAGATAACTTGATTCGTCCCCTAAATTCCTGACTTACTGAAATAATTAAGTTGGTAACTAGCTACCAAACCTGACTGCGTGACGATAAGCTGTTTTCAGGCTGGAACGCAGGGGAAAAGCAGTGAATGTGTCCAGAATGCCTCCGTGTGCCCAGGTGCTCTAAACATGCCATTGTACTGGACCGTCACTTCAGCCTGAGAGGCAGGAGTTATGTTTACTGAAGCCCTAACAAGTTATTGTAGATTTTTAAAAATCTACTGCAATTTGGCCTCTGTCACAGATCTAGTAAAAGATAATAAATTGGATTAAATCCTACTTCTTTAGATAAATTCTATTTGACCACTGTATAGGAAGTAGCCTTCCTCTCACATGGATACTAATGCTATAATGTTTATCATTTGGCACTTATCCTAATTTTTTTGTTGTTATTTGTTTTTGAGACAGGGTCTCACTTTGTAGTTCAGGCTGGCCCTTAGCTCACTATGTAGCCCAGGCAAGCCTTGAACTCAGCAATCCTCCTGCCTCTGCCTCCCGAGTGCTGGGATTATAGGCGTGAGCCCACCACTCCCAGCACTGTGGTATGTGGCATTGATGGCTGGTGGGTGTCAGTCACCACGCCCAGCACTGTATGTAGTTACCGGGGATCAAACTCAGGACCGTGTGCTTGCGAGGCAGGTGCCAGAACCACTGAGCTAAATCTCCAGCCCACTTATCCTAATTTATAATTATTTGTTCACCTTCTCTGGCCTGTTTTCTCAACTAGAAAGTAAGCTTCATTAGGGAAGCATTTATGCCAGTATCATCCTTATTCATCACTGTGTCCCCAGTGCTCAACCAAGTGACTGACACATAGTAGACACTCCGTACGTAATACCTTTGGCAAGTATTTATAAAATGATTTAAAAAGCATATCTGGCAAAGCACATTTTCTTCTTAACTAAACAACACAGACTCTCACATTTATAGGTGAAAAATCCGAGACTTAGATACACTGAATGACTTGTCCAGGAGGCCTGATACAGTTCAGAACATAAATGCTTATTGTGGCCCAAGGATTTTATAATCATGGTAACTCACACTGGGTCTAAATTGTTTGTATTCTCCTTTACTACAGAACCATTAAATAGGCTGCTAGTGTCATTCAGGGGTAGAGTGCATTGGCTAGCACTGCAAACAGCAGCAAACAAAAGCATATCCGAAGAAAGGAGTGGATGCAGTCCCTAGGGTCTGACCAGCTCCCGGAAGAGGACTGATGGTCATGGCTGCCGCCCCCATGGTAAGAACCCTGCTGCACGGAAGAGCTTTGGCTTATTTCCTTCTGTAACATGATGCTGCTCCCCTGCAGCCGCTCCTCAAGAAGCTGTCCATTACACCAGGGAGTTCTTCGCAGTATGGTGTCATGCTGAGGCCTTCTAGTTTTACTAGGTTATGAGGCTCCCTAAGTAGCACAAATGGTAAATGAAAACAAATGAGAATATGAAATGTTTCATGAGAGTTAAGTGAGTCAGTATCTACAAAACAGTGAGAAGAGGCCCAGGGATGTAGCTCAGTGATATGGTGATGGTGCCTGCCTAGCAAGCACAAGGGCCTGAGTTTGATTCCTGGTCATTTAAGTGTCACACAATGGCCAATTAAATAAGTATAAGAAATAAAATTAGGTGGACAGAAAAACTTTTAAGTAAGGTATTGACCCATTTCAGTGACCTCACCGTTTTGGGTCCCTGTCAGTTGAGATTTTTCTCCCAATGGCAGTATATCTGATTTTATCATTTTTCCCTTCAAAGTCAACTTTATAGAAACACCTTTTATAGCAAGCTTTACTAGAACAAAGTGGTTTTTCCTTACACTCACAGCAGAAAGGCCCAAAGAGACCCAGGGAGACCAGAGGTTAAATACCAAAACATCTTGAGAGAGAACAGAGGAGCTAGAATTATATGTTGCAACAGGTGTTTTTTGATGGATACTCATTAAACCACATGAGTGTGTGAAAATAATACTCTGTACTTGTATGATACTTTTCACATTTCCCCTCAATGTACTCTCCTACCTAGTATTCATTTGTACTCGTAAGCTCCATGTGTGGTAGGAGAAGCAGGCATTCTCATTTGGTGTGGGAAGGAACTGAACTAATAGAGGTTGAGTTTATTCAGCCAACCTTTATTGGCCCTTACAATGTGAGAGCCATTTGTGATACAAAAATGGATAAAACAGCACCTACCTATAACTAAATCAACGATTGCAATAGAGCCTGTTAAATCAGGGAAGCCTGTACAGAGATACTGTCTAGGTTGGGTTACAAATAGGAGTGCTGGTGAATATTTAATAATGGATTCGCCAAAGAAAACAGCCCTGACGCATAGCATTTGTCAACTTCTATGGTATAAATGATCCCGCAACAGTCATGTTCAAGCTACAGTGCGATGTCACTATGCAGAATTGAAAAGAAGTGCACAGCAGCATTTTCTTCCCCAGACAGAGTGGGCAAACATAACATTAAAAGCTCAGAGACTATAAAAACAGGAAAATAATGAGGAAGTGATGCGATTTGAATATTTATTAAGTATGTTTTAAAATAGCTTTCCTAATTTGCAGTTTACATGATTTAATTTTTAATAATGGCTGTATTTAACAACTGGTTCACAAAACTGATGTTTAACAATTAGCTCTGGAGAGCCTGTGAGCTGATATGAGCACACCACTGGGAAAGAACAGGTTGCCGGGTGAGAAGTTGAGAGCGGCATTCCAGGTCGAGGGCTGCACAGGTGCCCAGGCAATGAGATGAGTTGAAATAACAGGGTGCTTTTAGGAAGCTACACTAGGGTTTGGTCAGTATTGTTAGAAAGGATTTATTGTGTTGTTAGTGAATTTTTAGCCTCACTTGAAGAGCTTTTATCTAGAGTGTCATAGTCATTTTCTGTCCCTAATTTGGTATTCTTTTTCTCCATGAGGTCTCACCCAAAGGTGTAAACTTCAGATGCTCAAAATCTTTAAGGCAACCTCTGAAGGTCGTATGCAAGAATGAGAAAAGGATAAGATTGTTCAGTATTTTATGTCACACAAGTAAGTGGACGTTATTCTATAGACACTAAGGGACACGATCTGATCGAATTTGGGCTTGTCCAGTATCATCTCTGACTGCATATGGAGACTGAGCGGTGACGACAGAATCAGTGTGAGGAGGCGAGTTGTGAGGTCTAGAAGAAGGCTAGGTAGGTGCTTTGAACTAGAATGATGATGGTAGAGTTGGAGAGAAATGAATACATTGAAAGATAACTTGGGAGGTGAAAAGAACCAAACTTGATAATGGGTCAGATGGAAGTACATGTGGAAAGGCAGGTACTAAAAGAGAAGAAACAAGGGTGAATCTCAGATTTGTGGCCTAAGTATAGATGGTGGTTTCACTTAGGATAATCATAAAGAAAGTACATTCAATTACAGGCATCAGAAAACCATTCGTAAATGTCTGGTGGGCTCTATTCAGCTAGACTTGGGTTCAAATCCCTGTCCTGCCACTTTCAGGAAAACTAGAAACAGGGCAAATTATTTAAAGATACCCTCAATTTCCTTATTTATAATACTTGATAGTGTTACTATGGAAAGGAAATGAAATTGAGCTTGTAAATTAAGGACTGGTTAAACTAGAAGACCAAGTACAGGGTAGGAAAGAAAATAAGTTCAGTTGTGTAAGATCTGCATTGCCCGTGGCATATTCAAGTAGAGGTATCTAATACGGACATAGAGCCCTGGCTGTTCTACTACTTAAGGGACAGTTGAAGAACAGACCCAAGGAAAGAGAGTATAAGTGAATGGCTGTAATGATAGGAAGAACACCTAGTAGATAGCAGTGTCACAAAAATCATTGCCGGATCCCTTAGCACTTCAGATTTATGGTAAACTTGCTGTAGTCCTGCCCCCTTCCCATACTGCCACTCTACCTTTTTGTGTTTTGTTTTGTTTTGAGACAGAGTATCACTTTGACTTCAGGCTGATGCTGTCTGTGTAGGTCAGGCTGGCCCTAAACTCACAGTGATCTTCCTGCCTCAGCCTCCACAGTGCTAAGAGTAGGGGCAGGTATGTGCCTCTGTGCCTGGCTCCCACTCCCCTTCTGCTGAATCACTACCTTTACCAGTGAGCCTAGTGTCCATGGGCTATCCATTCAACACATTCTCTTTCTGTACCTCAAGCTGCCCTATCTTTGTCTAGATACTTTGCCCAGTTTTCCCCCTTTTCTCTAACCCTACAATGCAGTAGACAAAATGAGTGGCCAGAGAACATGACACAACCAAGTAGAGACTGAAGTCACCTATGGTCTGAGAGGAACTCACAAAATTGGTGCTTTAGTGGTCTACTTTCTGATTTTTCCAAGTTTGTCATAGCACTGGCTTGAAAAAGCAGCTGAATTTTCCTGTAACCTCTATGAAGGTCACTGAAGTTAACCGAAAAACAAAGGAAAATAGAAGGTCTGAAGCTGCATTCCTGTCATGACTGTATTCAGGGCATGGTTGTGAGAGTGGAAAAAAGATGAGAAAGTTCTTATCTCAGTGGAACACTGTGGAGAAGTTACATTGGCTGAGGCCCAGTGGAATAATGCTCTCAGAATCAGAGGCTGATTTACCTGCAAGCTAATGAGGCTTCACCTTCAGGGCCTCTCATTTGCACAAATGAATGCCAGGACTCTCCTTAATTTTGTATTCAGAACTGTATTTTTGAAAAGGATCTCCATATTGTACAATTTAGGCTCCGTCAAACTTGGACTGGCCTCTGATCTAGTGTTACTAGCTTGAGTAACTGCTTCCTGCTGCTGTCCCAAGGCTGCTGGAACAGAGATGCCACTCTGGGAAGAAGATGTTTGTTGGAAAGATCAATCCTGAATTGACTAAATTTATTTATTTAAGTGCAATTTCTTTATTTTTGAGGGTCAACATGCAATTTATTAGATCCCAAAGAGTACACAGTTCTCCTTTTACTACACGGCCTCTTCCCAGGAGATACACACACACGCGCGCACACACACACACACACACACACACACACATTTCTGTAAAAATAAGATCCAGAATCTAAGCAGCCTTGAAAACGAGAGATAAAATAGCAGCCCCAAACAGCCTATCTTTGCCTTACCTGCCTTACAGAGTAGCCACCAAGCAGGAGAATATTGACAGCAGGTAATGCAAAAATAGGCCAACTGGGGGCTGGAATATTTGACCTCTAGTTTTCAAGGCTGATTAGTTTCCAGCTAGGTCTTATTTTTTGGGGAAAGAAGGGATCTATATCTATATATTTGTTTTGTGTGTATGTATATATATGCATATATATATGTGTGTGTGTGTATACATATATATGTGTGTGTGTGTATATATGTATATATATATATATGCATGTATATCAAGCACCCTCACCAGACACCTAAAAGTACTGGATCTATCTAATCATGAAATGAAACCTCTAAAACTGTATGTCAGAATAAATCTTTTTTCTTTATAAGTTGACTGTCTCAGTTATTTGTTACAGTGGTGGAAAGCTGATTAATGCAATTATTTAGGAGGACAAAGGTTAGGATTTAGTGACTGAAACTGCAAAAAAGGAGTTAACAATAGTGATTTTTGGCTGGAGCAAATGTGTCGATGGTGATGTTCACTCAGGTAGTAGACTACTATTATGAGAGCAGCCCCTAGGGTGGTGGAACAATTAAGAATTCCAATTTGGTCATGTTAAGTTTGAGCTCTCTATTAGACAAGCAAGGAAGTCAGTCATTTATACAAGCCTAGAGCTAGCAATATATAAATACATGCCTAGAGACATACATTTGGGCATCCTTAACACTTAGAAATTTGGTCATTTTTGAGATCCTCAAAGAATACAGGGTAATAATAAAAGAGGAAGTAGCATTATATCTGATCTTCAACATTGAATGTTTTGATAAAGGAAGATTAGCCTGTGGCAGAGCATCCAGAGAAGAGGGAGAAAAATGATGAGACTGTAGCTTCAAGGAGGATGCAAGGGAGAGGACAAGGGAAGAGATTGTTTCTAGAAGGAGGAAATAATTTTCATTCTTAGATTTGTGTAAGATGATCACTAAAATCACTTCCGTTAGATCTGAGGATATGTCGATATGGCCTGAATGAGAGATATTTTAGTGGAACTATAAGGACAGAAGCTTGACTGGAGTGCATGGAAAGTGAAAAATGAAGGCTTCCTGTACAGATAAGAATTCTAAGGTGTTTGTTTTATGATTAAGAGGAAAGAGCCAGATTAGCAAGAGAACAGGAATGAAAAGATTCAGTTGAAAGGTAGCTACTGAAAATGTTTACAAAGGAAATATCCTTGACGGTGTCAAGTTCCTGAGAAAGCAGGAGTGGTTAGTGCCATGGTTCAAAAGTGGTGGTCTCTGGGCCAGTGGCTTCACCATTACTCAGAACTAGGGAAACGCAGGGAACTCGTGAGCCTCTTTTTGGGCTGATTGAATCAGAAACTTTGGTAGTTATGCCCACAGTTCTGTGTTGTAACAAGCCTTTCAGGGGATTCAGGTTTGCAGTCAAATTTGAGAACTGCCATGCCTTAGTCGATCAGAAAAGTATAGATGTGGGGATGAGTACTATTGATATGGAGAAACTGATTGATTCTTTCAGTAAACACTAAATACTTAATATGTGTCAGGTGCTGAGAATACAGACCAACAAATTCTTAACCTCATGGTATTTACATTCGCATGGGAGGAGACTGAACAAACAAATGAGAAAAATCTGTTAGTATAATAAGGACCTTGGCTTTTATACTAAGCGGGCAGGGAAATCATTGCTAGCATATAAGCTCCACGAAGACAGATACTGTTACCTGTTCTGTTCACTGCTGTTTCTTCAGGGCTTACCATGGTAGCCTGATTATGTTCTTTGAATAAAAAAATGTAAGGACTTTTTAAGATCAAGAGTAATATGAGTTGATTTACATTTTCAAGAAGATTTGTGTGTTGAAAATAGACATTTGGGTTAATAGTGGGAGCAGCAGTACATCTAGAGGCTACTGTAATATTCCAAGCAAGAGTTGGTCATGTTTTGGTACAGAATTGTAGTGGTTGAGGTGGTGGGAAGTGGTCGGATGCAGAATACATGTTGAAATGGAGCCAGCAGGATTTGCTGATGTGCTAGTTGTAGAGTGGGAGACAAAGCAGAGTTAAGCATGACTCCAAGGGTTTTGGCTGTAGTTGCTGGAAGGCTGGGATTGCTGTTAACAGAGAGACAGAAGACTGTAATAGAATAGTGTGTGGTAAGTGTAGAGGGAATGAAGATCAGGAGCAGAAGCAAGTAGATGTACTGTGAAAATAACAAGGCTTAGGTTTTGGAGCTTCTCATTTGCTTGTGTTCTAGCAATACGTTAGTAAGTTTCTTTCCTGAAGGTTTTTTTTTTTTTCCCACAGAGAGATACTCAAATTGCATAATTTGTAGGACCTAAACATTTGGATCTGTCGTTGATCAGAAGGTCCATTTAGGACATAACAAGTTTGAGACAGTTACCAGACATTCCCTACAGACTGAACTATATCCCCTAAATTTCGTATTTTGAGGTTCCAACCTACAATGTGACTGATTTGGGGGTTTTAAAAAAGCGATTAAGAGTAAGTGAAATCATAAAGATGGGCTCTGATCCAATAGGACTGGTGTCCTTAAAAGGAGAAGAGAAACCAGAAAGCTTTCTCTCCCTGTGTACACAAAAAAAGGCCATATGAGGACATGGCCAGAGGAGAGGCCTCACCAGACACCAACCTGGACAGCCTTTTCACCTTAGACTTGCAGCCCCTAGAATGGTGAGAAGATAAGTATCTGTTGTTTAAGTCATGCAGGTGCTAGTACTATCTTATAAGTAGCAGAAGATAAGTCTAGAGTTTATGATAAATTGAGCTGTAGAAACAAATTTGGGAGTCACCAGTACATGGAAAGTAATTAAAGCTATGAAACTGAATACAATCATCCAGGGAGCAAAAATAGATCAAGAAGAGAAGTCTGAGGACAGAGGTACAGGCTTCCCAACACTATGAGTTGGGCTAAGGATGAGGAACCAGAAATGGAGAGTGAGGAGCAGTGGGCTCTAAGGCAAGAGGAAAGTCACGAGACTATAGCATCCTAGATGAAAGGATAAGAAGGAGTAGGGAGTGACTGGGTCAGATACTCTTGGTAGGTAGAGAAAGACGAAGATGGAACACATTAGGTTTTTCTGCACCAAGTGACTGTTTTGCACTGGTTAGCTTCAGTTTTCCCTGTGAAGTAGGGGGCATGGTCACGGAGGTATTATGGCTTGTGTTTAGATGTCCCCCCAAAGCCTCATGTGATCATAGCTGGGGTTTCTTCAGAGATAGCTGGATCTAGAGTATGTGATTGACTTATGGTGCAATGGTAAGATTAAAGTTCTGGGATAAGGGTATGTGATTACTAAATCAGCTCACTGGTTTTGAACCCACCCTGAGCTGAGTGGCCTAGGTTATAAAAGGGCCAGAAAGAAGCTGCTGTAGTCACTGTTACTTGGCTTAGACTTGGCTCTTCGCTACTTTGTTACTTTGCTACCTTCTGCTCACCATGGAGTGTTTCTCCTGTACCACGGCCCTCTGCCATGCCATCCTGCCTTGACCCAGCTGACTGTGATCAGAAACCTCTGCAAACCGGAGGATAAATAAACCTTTCCTCATTTAACCTCGGGTATTTTGTCTCAGTAGTGAGAAAAGTAAATAAGACAGAGGTGGAGTAAGGAAAATGGGGAAGATGGCAGAGTGGGGGATATGAAAGGGAAGCTGGAAGACATCAGCAGGGGAAAAGAAAATACAAGTTGGCCGGAGACAAGGAGTAGGATTGCTGTGGCGCATGGGAGGCCTACTGAACATGTAGAGAAGGCAACTGTATTCACAGCTGTGGGAGAGGGTACGATGACTAAGGGTTAATAATACATTTTTTAAAAAAATTATAAAATAATAACAGCAGATCCTTGTTTAGGGCTCTGAAGACAGTTTCAAGATAAGAAAGAACAGGATGCTGACAGTCCAGGAGAGGCCACTTGGACCTCAAGGGAGTGTCATGTAGCATTGTGCAGCTGTAAGCGATCATATAGCTGGAGACTGCTGAGCAAGCTTTTATCCCCACACAAAGAGCTGCTCCTGAAGCAGTTTGAAAGGGGGCTATGACAGGTGACGTTTGTTGTCCTGATACCGTTTCCCATTTCCTGGCTGGCCTCAAGGAGTATGTGCACATGTGTCTGGTATAACGCAAGGATCTGGAGGGAGACCCAAGTGGCTGTGCTATGACAGCTCACTGCTGCATTCTGTGCCTTTCAGAAGACAACAGTAACAACAACATGGACTACTTTGTGAGGCTTTTTCTAAGTCTATCCATGTCCGCTTATTGAGTGTACAGCACAGTCCTGTGTGCTAGACACTTTTTTTTTATTTTTGAGACAAGGTCTTGGCTATGTAGTTCAGGCTGCCCTGAGCTCACTACTATGTAGCCCAGGCAAACCTCGAACTCAGCAATTCTCCTGCCTCTGCCTCCTGAGTGCTGGGATGACAGGCGTGAGCTACCAAGCCCAGGATTTGTGGTATGTAGCACTGATTGCTGGTAGGCATGAGCCACCCCCCCCAGTATTGTTATATGTGGTTACCGGGGAGCAAACCAGGGACCTTGCACTTGCTAGGCAGGCGCTGGAACTGAGCTAAATCTCCGGCCTCTCAGACACTATTTTTAATCCCCACTTCACAGTGGAAGAGTGAGCCTGAGGAAGGTTAAATCACCTGCTTACAGGGACACCAATAGGAAATGGGAGAAGCAGAGTTCTGATCCAGGCTGGCTAACAGAATATAAAAGAGTATTTGCTGTATGTAAGGCAGGCAACATGTACACACTGTATGTGGGTCCTTCCACCTCATATTCACTGTAACCCACTCTGGTTGACTCCATTATTAACACCATTGTACTAAAGGGGTAAACGTAGCCCAGATCACATAGCTAAGAAGTGGTGGAGGCCACTTTTGAACTCAGAAAAAAGGGTTCACTTGGGGGTAGGAGAGGTGGTGTAGCACTGCTTAATGTATTCCTTGTTTTGTAGATAGATGTGCACATAAATGGGTGTTTCTCATTAGAAGCATGTAAGTTTTCCCTTAAAAGACCTTTCCCCAGATGTGAAGAGGACTCCATAGCTCACAATGGCCATAGATATTTTGGGAGTTAACATGTAATTGAAGTAGAACAAGAACTCCCCATGACACACTGAAGGCAGAGCAGTGTAGAGAGTTCAAGCTAACCGTCGAAGTCTTTAGCATATACGGGCCAGCAAACGAAGGCTGCGATTAGGCCTGAAAAGGTTTGAAGCCAGGAGGGGACCATAGTGTCAAATGGTCAAGTACACAAAAACTGAGAAATATACAATGGTCCTATCAATATGTATGTAGGTTCGTGGTGACCTCATGGAGAGTTGTTTTGCCGAAACTGTGAGGACAGAGGGTGGATCATTTGCCAGAGTAAGAGCATTACCGACTAAAGTGGGCACTGGGGGAAGTTAGCAGTAAGCGAGGGAAATGCTCTGCAATGTGCCAGGGCATTTGTGTACGTATCTTACTCCTCACAACAAACCTCGGGATTATTGGTTTAGTGTGTGGGATCCAGGGGAAGGGAACATAACTAGGACCTTTGCATTTAGGTTCTAGTCTCCTGTGAGCTGACAGCACACAGCGAAATAATATGAGACTTAGACTGAGCTTGGGCCTCATCCATGCTACTTTGAGCAGCAAAAGACCCCAGGCCCCAGCCTGCCACACTTTTATTCAGCACCTCTCTAGTAACAGAGACTCAGAAGGCAGGGTAAACACCCAGAGTGGAGCAGTTCCACCTTGAAGCATCACAGCATGTGGGACACCAGAGTCCTTGTTGTTCTCCAAGGTGAAGGTGAGCTGACTGCAAAGTCTTAGGCAGCCAGGAAGGGCGTTCCGATTGTTCCTCCCAAACAGGATTCTTTTGCAACATAGTTAAGTCCAGAGTCTGTCTGCAGGAAGGCCTGCTCAGTTTTGACCTTCCTATTATTCCTCCCAAACAGGATGGTTCCCAACATAGTGTACGAGGAGGAAGGTGAGGTACTCAGAACCATGGAAAGTTGGACTAGCTAAAGAGCGGCAAGGAGAGGTAGCTGCTCAAGAACAGGTCAAATAACCAAAGGCAATCTTCCATGGCTGAGCCAGGATGGACTATTTGAACCGCTCACTGGCGCCAGTCTACTCAGCCATGTCACTTGCTGTAGCTGTGGTCAGTGCCGGGAGGAGAGGTAGATGATGGTCCAACCAAGAGACACTTGCAGGCCATGGCCAGTTGATGGCCAGAAAGGCTGAGGAGTTGAGGTGCTGCAGCAAAAGTAGTTCAGGTGGTCACACATGGAGCTGAGGCTGTGGAAGGGGTGTGAAGTCGGAAGTGCGCAGCAGGCCTGGGTGAATGGGGGTTGGTCCTGCTTCTGGAGTCTGCTCGATGCCTAGGAATAGGTTCCGAGGGAGAGCAGGAAAGTAGAGAAAATGGAAAGGTGTCATGGTTCACCTCAGAGCAAGATTTTGGAGGAGGTGTAGCCAGGGACAGCAGAGGTGTCATGTACGCAGGCCTGTGGTGTGAGTCAAAGTGAGGCTGGGTAGGTGAGGGGGAAAAGGAACTGAGGCCTAGTTTTCGGAGGGGTGTCTACACTGGGGGTACTGGGATGGTTTGGGCCTCGGTGGCAGCAGGCCTGGTTTGTTCCCAAGGCAGAGGCCGAGCTCATCTTCTCCATGGTTAGAGAGTAAGCAGCTCGCACTGTGCCTGTCACCTGGGGAATGGTGGGTTCTGCATGGGGACAGATTGCGTGCTAAGATTAGTGACCAGAAGATTTGAACCAGGCCTTCCTCACATCCACGGTCACTACAGTGGCTTTCTAGTGAGCACCATTTAGCACTTGTAGTTCATAAAGTGTGTCTACAGTTTAATCTCTACAGCATATCTTTTAGTCACAGCTTCTCACTGTATTTTCTGATCAAAACAGCTTGGAAGCAGATTTTGCTGGCTGGTGCAAAGTTATGAATGTTTCAAACCATTTATAGAAGCTATTTTAACAACATTCTCTTGGTATCTCACATAGAACCTATTGATCTTTTCTTCATTCTTCCGTGTCTGCCACCATAACAAATGAACACCTAGCTTCATATCCTCTCTTCCAGGTCACTTCCCTGCGTGGAGATGTTTGCCCTAATTAACCGAAAGATCAGAGTTAAGGCTCTGGCCTAATACTTTTTTTCCACCACATGAGGGCAGACTTATTAACAAAAAAGGGGGGAAACGACTATTTACCTTATATGTTAGAGAACTGAAAATAGTGAGAAGCTATGCTAAGGCCCGATTTTGTGTGATTTCTAGGTTTTGGTGTATCTCCTACTCTCATCCTCCACCAACAGGGAAATGATCCTCTGCTTTCCTTCCCTTCTTCCTTCCCTCCTACCTTCTTATCATTTTCACAGCCCCGCAGGTATTTATTGAGCATTTACTCGAGGTAGACTTGCCAGGTCAAGTATAGCATGCTGAGTTAAATTTGAACTTCAGATACGTAACATATGCCTCTTAGTATAAACGTGCCCCATGCATATACTTAGCATGTACTAATACTGAAAATATTCACTGTTTATCTGGAATTCAAATGTAATCGAGTAGCCTGGATTTTTATTTGCTAAAACTGGCTGGTCTAACTCTAGGCCAAGATCTGTACTGGAAACTGGCCAGCTGGGAATGGGCACAAAGCTCCTGGTGTCCTGGCAGAAGCATGTCCAAAATAGAGAGCAGTGTCTTAGTCACTATGCTGTAAGCAAATAGAAGCCAGAGGTTTGTGCCTGTACAGTCTCCCTTTCCTCATTAGCACAGTACCTGGCACATCATGAATACACAAAATATGTCTGATTAAAAAAAGGAGAATTTTAGTTCCATAACTCACTGGAATGAAAAGTTACTGATTTGTCTTTGCCTTAGTTTGACTAACATATACAAAAAAAAGTGTCTGATTCAGTGACCTCTAATGTCTTACAGATCTACAAAGGATCCTACTGAATCTAGATTAGGTGGAGATTGATAAAACACACATCCCAACCCCACTTGTAAAGATGGCAGTTGTCAAACTGCCCTATAAGGCTTGCTGTGATCTGAATGTTGTGTCTATTCAAAACTCAGGTATTGAAATCCTAGTCCCCAAGGGTGATGGACGAAGGCAGGGGCCTTGGAGGGGGTGATGAGACTTCTGAATGGGATTTACCATTCTCACAAGGGAGAGCTCAGAACTTTGAAAGTTTTCACCACATAGAAACGATAAGTATTTGAGGAGATAAATAAGGTTTTTCTTTTTTTTCTTCTTTCTTTTCTTTCTTCTTCTTCTTCTTTTTTTTTTTTTTTTCAGACAGGGCCTTGCTTTGTAGTTCAGGCTGGCTCTGAGCTCACTAGGTAGTTCAGGCTAGCCTCGAACTTCAGCAATCCTCCTGCCTCTGCCTTTTGAGTGCTGGGATTATGGGTGTGAGGAACCACACCTGGCAGTGCGGTGAATGGTACTGGTTGCTGGTGGGCGTGAGTCACCAGGCCCGGCATTGTGCTATGTGGTTATAACAGGGATTGAATTTGTAACCTGCGCTTGCAAGACGGGTACCAGAACCAGTGAACGAAATCTCTGGCCTGCAATAGGTAAGTTTAATGTGATTAACACATGCAATGTATACATATATCTAAACATAACAAGTTACTGCATTAATATGTATGATTTTATGTATCAACACTATATTTTAACGCTATAAAATAAAAAGGAGCAAACAAAGAAATAAAGAAGAGGGCCGGAGGGTTAGCTCAGTGGTTCCGGCGCCTGCCTCGCAAGCGCAAGGTCCTGAGTTCGATCCCCGGTAACCACATATAATGCTGGGCGTGGAGACTCACGCCCACCAACAATCAACACCGCATACCACAATGCCGGGCGTGGTGGCTCACGCCTGTAATCCCAGCACTCGGGAGGCAGAGGCAGGAGGATTGCTGAGTTCGCAGCTGCTTGCCTGGGCACCATAGTGAGCTCAGGGCCAGCCTGAACTACAAAGCGAGACCCTGTCTCAAAAAAAAAATAAAAAAATAAAAAATAAAAAAAAAAAGAAATAAAGAAGAGCTGGCATAGAGCTGCCTTGTCCCTGTGACAGGGTACGGAGAAAAAAATGCTGTCTATGAACCAGGAAGCAGGTCCTCCCTCAAACTGCGGCCTTGATCTTGGACTTCCCATCCTCTAAAAGTGTGAGAAGTGAATGCCTGTTGCTTGAGCTATTCCAGTCTGTGGGATATTTGTCATAGAAGCCAAAAGTTCGACAAGTATTATTATTATTATTATTATTATTATTTTATTATTTTTGAGACAGGGTCTCTCAGGCTGACCCTGAGCTCACTCTGCAATCCAGGCAAGCCTCGAACTCAGCAATTCTCCTGCCTCAGCCTCCCAAGTGCTGGGAGTCCTGAGCTACCATGCCCGGCACTGTGGTATGTAGTATTGATTGCTGGTGGGCGTGAGCCACCACGCCTGGCATTGTTGTATGTGGTTACCCGGGCCCGGACCTTGCGCTCGCTAGGCAGGCACCAGAACCACTGAGCTAAATCTCCAGCCCCAGACAAGTATTACTGAATTCAAAGTAATACACATAGGTGTTGCCTCTGGAGCTACTCTGCCAAGTTCATGGTTCAATTGTGTCGTTTCCAATTTCTTTCTTGGCTTTGGACAAGTTAATCAAATTCTCTGCTCAAATTGTCTGTCTGGGAAAGAAGATGATAATGACCATGATACTAAATCCTATCTCCTTTGAATGTTTTAAGATGATTAAAAGTATATGAATATTTAGAATGCTGCCCATGATACAATGAATATTATGTCTATGCATAATACAGATATAGATCTGAAAGATAGAAATGCATTGACTAAAACTGCATATCTACTTATATGAAGGTGCATGTCCTTACTATCTCATCAAGAAGATGTTTTTTATCCTTAACTTACAGATTGAGAAATAGAGGCTCATGCAGGACAAGTTGTTCCTTAAGATCACACAGCCTTCCCTCCCAACCACTGTAATAATACTCCTGGTTTGGTTTAGTTTTTAAATAAGCTTTTTAAAATTTTTTTTACACATATAGAAAAGTGGCAGAAATAGTTCAGAGAATTTTCATGTGCTTTATATATATCTTCCCTTAAAACTAACATCTTAGGGCCGGAGGGTTAGCTCAGTGGTTCCGGCGCCTGCCTCGCAAGCATAAGGACCTGAGTTCGATCCCCGGTTACCACATATAATGCTGGGCGTGGTGGCTCACGCCTGTAATCCCAGCACTCGGGAGGCAGAGACGGGAGGATTGCTGAGTTCGCGGCGGCTTGCCTGGGCACCATAGTGAGCTCAGGGCCAGCC
>PVIC010016244.1:0-13345 GCA_004025085.1 Thryonomys swinderianus | reverse complement strand
ATATACAGAACAGTCTCAGTCTGGTGGTGCACGCCTATCATCTCAGCACTCAGGAAGGTGAGACAAGAAGATTGCTACTAGTTCAAGTCCAGCCTAAATTACAGTGAGACCCTGTCTCAAAAAATAAAAATAAAATAAAAGGAAAAACAAATATACAAAAATATGTGCATTTAAAGTACTATGTACATGAGTTTGGAACACACATCCACCCTCATACCATCACCACAATCAAGTTAATAAATACATCCATCACTTTTTTTTCCTTAAATTATAGACATTAAAGAGCTGGAGAGTTGGCTCAGTGGTTCCAGCACCTGCCTGGCAAGCGCAAGGTCCCTGGTCGGATCCCCGGTAACCACATACAACAATCCTGGGCGCAGTAGCTCACACCCACCGGCAATCAGTACCACACTCCACAAATGCTGGGTGTGGTGGCTCAAGTTTGTAATAGCAGCCAGCATTCGGGAGGCAGAGGCAGGAGGATTGCTGAGATCAAAGCTTGCCTGGGCTACCTAGTGAGGTCAGGGCCAGCCTGAACTACAAGGCGAGATCCTGTCTCAAAAAAAAAAATTATGGACATTAAACAAGTATAACCTTTTTACATGTGAATCATATATTAATAATAGTTTAAAAGACAAATGAAAAATTAACTTTGGCATTGCATTACTATTAACTAAGTTATAGACTATTGGCTAGTATTAACTATTAACTAAAGTATAGGTTTTCTTTAGATTTTATCAGTTTCTCTATTCATATCCTTTCTCATTTTGGTCCTAGGACCCAACCCAAGATACCATATTGTTTATGGTCCTGCTGCTTTGTAATAGTTACTGTGCATCTGCCCTGGGCCAGGACCTATGCTGGGATTGCGGACAGAGAGATCAGTAAGAGAGCTGGAGTTAGCTCAGTGGTGGGACCCTGTGTGCCATTCCCAGCATTGCATAAAAACAAGAGAGCTGAAATGAATAATAAACCTTCCCACCCTCAAGAAGCTCACAGGCTAGTCACGGAAAGAGAGAGAGGGAGAAAGAGAATTATAGTTTCAGTTTTAATGAAAGTCACACAGTAGAGTTACACTTAAGCACACAGGCTTCTCCTATGCTCTGGTTTGGGTGTGGCTGGAGTGTCTCCTCAGCGGGTTCACACGTAGAAGCGTTATCCTCAGTGCAGCACTGTGACAGGAGGGAGGATCTTTGGCGCAGGAGCCTATTGGGCGGTCATTGGGACTGCTGCCCTCAGGAGGGATAAAATCAGTTACTAGAAGAGCAAGCCTGACTGCTCCCTGCTCTCTCTGGCTTTCTGTCTTGCCATGTGATCCTTCCCTCCACGCTCCAACCACAACATGGCCCACCAACATGCGAGGTAGGCGATGGGCACCTCGCCAGCGGCTGAAGTGCAAGAAGCTGCCTGATTGTGAGCTAAATATAACCTTTCTCTACACATTCTCAGCCTCAGACATTTTCTTAGCAATGGACTCAGACACGAGGCCACATCTGAGGATCAGCTGATGCGGACCGGCCCGTTCCAGCTGAAACCTGCACAGTGTGGAGGACCGTAGCCCGGCAGGATCAGAGTGTGCGACTTCGGTAGGGTTGGGGGCAAGCAGAATTCAGGTGAGAAAAATTACATGGGCAGAAGCCCAGAGGGATAAAAGTATGGTCTGCTTTGGAAACCACTGCATCTCCCAGCACGTTATTGCAATCATGAAATTCCCATGTTTACCACAGCCTTCTGCACTAAACGTTACCCCTACTTCCCTTGTTCTCAGGTCAGAATCAGGCACTCACTAACTTTATTATAATTTTCTGCAAATCTCAACAAACTTCAGCTGCATGACACATGCAGGGCCATAGCCTGTAAGTTAGATGAACATGGGGGTATGAATACTGGTTCCCCCGTTTACCATCTCTATAACTTCAGACAAGGTACTTAGCATTTTTAATCAGTTGCTTTTTCTATAAAATGGCAATAGTAATCCTAACTGATAGTTCTGAAGATGAAAACAAACAGGAAAGCTGTTTGGATAGTGCCTCGTTGGGTTTTATCGTTGAGCGCCCCAGGCTTTTGTCTGAGGGACCTGCTACGGGCCTTTTTACTGTGCTTCCCCTTTGCCCCTGGCCTTCAGCGTTCTTAGTCTTCTTCCTCCTTGTGTGACAGTCTCATACTTTTCTTCTCTTTCTTATTTCCTAAGAGTAAGCATTCCCTCAAAACCCTGTACTAAAAAAAAAAAAAAATAGTTTTTTCCTGCATTATTTTTTCTTGGCCATTTCATCTCCAAATTATGTATAACTTCTAAAGTGTATCCCTGCTCTCAGCTTTTTCTCTGAGCTCTGGATCTGCTTTTCAGACTCCTAACTGGCCTTCTTCTCCTAAGGCCCCTGGAATGTAGTCAATTTTAAAGTAATTTTAGGTGAAAAGAAATAGATACTGGTGAAGTATGATTGAATATAAATCATGATCTATTTATAATAAACTAGGGAGAATTTAGCCAGGCCCGCTCGGAATCTTCTGTGTGACCCCATGTCATCAGAGATAATAGTGTTCCTCTCTTCTAGGGGGATAGGGAGGGCGCCTCTAGAGTAAAGAGTCTTCTGACCTGCTTCATGGAAAGATCAGAAAATACTTCTAGGTTTTATGACTGACCCCAGGGACGAAGGAGGGACGGAGAGAAGACGAGGATGACCTCCTGCTTCTGCATTTTCTTAAATGCCCGACCAGCCATAGTTGAGGGTAGCATGTCCCGAAACCCTCATGTCATGTCCCCTCCTTCTCCCTGACTGCCCCATGTCTACTAATCATTTCATCCTTCTCCCAGACCTCTGAGGAGTGAGCACGCACTCGGCACTCCCCTCCTTTTCATCCTTCCTCGGGCTCACACTCCAGCCTCCCTTCCCCAGGAGCAGGCTGCTTGGTGTAGTCCCACCCAAGGGATTCCCCTTTCCTTTCTAGATCTCTAGAAATACAATTCAGAAGTCTACTTGGTAAATAAGAATTTAAGGCACAAACAGGAGAATATCCTTGAGGAATATCGAAGCCATAGGAGCTGTCCTTGCTCTGCAGCAAGTGATACCTTTTTAAAGAAAGGATCATATGCTCTAGATTCAATTGTTCTGTCCCCCATATGAAACAAGAACCATATTACCTAACTGTGCTCTTAGGACAGCTTTCTTCCATGCAGAGTTCTGCTGAAAAACATAATTGACTGTGTTAACACAATTGGCTAACCCACAGTAGAGTATCAGTTTCCATCACAAGCTGATTTAATCAGTTGCCATCTTTAAAGAGCAATCTTGATCCTACCAAGCAATTCAATCTGAGGATATTATATCCCAGGAAAAGTCTTTCCCATGTTCACCAATGATATATAAAAAGTTACTTATAGTTGCAAAATGCCCTAAACTGGAGACACTGCAAATACTCATCAGAGAAGAACAAAAAAAGAAAACAAATAATGCTGTGTTCATACACTAGAACATTACTAACAACAAAAAGGATGACTCACAGGCACAAACAAAACCATGACTAAATCTCAGAAACAAGGCTGAGAAAAGTAAGTCAGAGAACATGGGGTTCAGTGTAATTCCATTCATGTGGAACTCCAAAAGAGGCAGGGGCCGGAGGGTTAGCTCAGTGGTTCTGGCGCCTGCCTCGCAAGCGCAAGGACCTGAGTTCGATCCCCGGTAACCACATACAATGCTGGGTGTGGAGACAAGCCCACCAACAATCAACACCGCATACCACAATGCCGGACGTGGTGGCTCACGCCTGTCATCCCAGCACTCGGGAGGCAGAGACAGGAGGATTGCTGAGTTCGCGGCGGCTTGCCTGGGCACCATAGTGAGCTCAGGGCCAGCCTGAACTACAACGCGAGACCCTGTCTCAAAAAGCAAAAAAAAAAAGGTAAATGCCTCTATAACAAAGGCAACAAAGGTAAGTAAGAGATAATTAGCAAAAATTAAGGGACAATAGCTAGCTCTTACAGTTAGAGGATACACATGTGGAAGAAGAAGAATTGGAAGGCTTCTGAAGTCATTCTGTTTCTCAAAGGATTTTTTTTTTTTTATGCTGGGGATGGAACTCAGAGCCTTGTGCACACTAGATAATTGTTCTACTACTGAACTATATCCCAAGACGATAGTATTTCTTAAAATGGCCAATGAGTACACAGATTTTCATCTTATTCTTTAGTGTTTTGCATTAAAATACATATGGCATGTATAGTGTACTTCATGATTTTCAAGTTATTTTAAAAATAGAATATTTTGGAAGTATTTCAGGATAAGAAGATAACTCTTACTTTTACCTAGCTAGAACCTACCCTTCCTCAAAGCTCAGTTAGAGCTCCCTTTAGGAAGCCTTCTCTGACTCCCCAGGTAGATTTATTTAATATAGAAAATGTCAAAGATAGCAGCAAAAGAAGTAATATAATGAATAGTCATGTAACTTACCCAAGTTTAACAATGATCAATATGTAGCTAATTGTGTTTCTTCTATACCCTGACACATTTTTCTCCCCTGCTGAATCATTAGAAAAGAAATATTAACCTTATAAGATTAAATAAATGCCTTTATGTTTAGTTAGTACTAAAGTAACTAATAAAAATTTCTAAAATAAAAGGACTCTGATAAAATATCCAACCTTAATCTCAATAGTCACTTAAAAATATCAATGGCTTCTTTTTTTTTTTTTTTTGCTTTTTGGAGACAGGGTCTCGCTTTGTAGTTCAGGCTGGCCCTGAGCTCACTATGGTGCCCAGGCAAGCTGCCGTGAACTCAGCAATCCTCTTGTCTCTGCCTCCCGAGTGCTGGGATGACAGGCGTGAGCCACCACGTCCAGCACTGTGGTATGCGGTATTGATTGTTGGGCGTGAGTCTCCACGCCCAGCATTATATGTGGTTTCCGGGGATCGAACTCAGGTCCTTGCGCTTGCAAGGCAGGCGCCGGAAACACTGAGCTAACCCTCCAGGCCAATGGCTTCTTGATATTAAATATCTAGTTGGTATTCAATTTTCTTCAGGTATCTTACACCTTTTGATATGTTTAAATCAGAATTGAAACAGATTTCACACATTATATTTGGTTGTTAGATTTTTGAAGTCCCCTAGAGTGTACGATTACCCTCTCATTCCCGCATTTTTGAAAACTTAATTATTTTTTTGAAAAAAGCAAATCAGATCAATTTCCTAGTCTAGATTTCTGGCTTAGCCGCCTAATGAAGAAGTATGATCAGCTTCGGAAACTACTGCATTGCCCAGGATTTTCCTGGGAGATTCTTCCTTTCCCCCATGATTTTCCATTTTTGTGCACACAGTTTTGGAAGGCCTCGATGAGAAAGGATGCCAGGAGAATGTGGGACAGAGAGCGGCACTGCTTCTGAATACCTCTCTAGCACAGGATTTCCTACAGTCCACTGAAATCATGGCTTTATTTGCATGTTTATTTCCCATTCTCTTGAGGACCAAGGTTCTGTCTTACTTGATTTTGTGTCCCTTGCTTTGCACAGGGCTTTCACAGAGTAGATGCTAAATGAATGTTTGCTGAATGAATGAATGAATGAATGATGTTGTTCTCTTGTACCGCTTGTGTGTTACACCTTCTTTGCAACTTGCAGGAAGATGAAGAATTTTTGAAACTTTGATTTCAACCCCCTGGGGTAAGGTATTACATAAAACTCTTTTCATAGTTACTTTTTAAAAAAGGTTTTTATAAATTTCATTGTGAAGAACACTTTATTTATTGTCCTTTCCTTTCTTGCCCACTTCCTGCACCACAGTGGTCTTGATAAGCATGTTTGAGTTTAAACACAAAAGTTCCCTGCTCTGTAACTTGATGGGGGTGTGTGGTGTCCAGCAGCCTTGGCCTCAAGGGGAATGTGGGTTGATGGCTTTGAGTAATGCATTACTCACCACAGCTTCTTAGAAACTTCTGAAGCAAGTGATTACTCACTGAGTTATCTTTGCTCTATTCTTGAATCGCAGGTGTTATGCCCTCTTATAGGAACTCCCCCTCATCTGAAACAGCATCACTAGGGAGGTCACAACCAACCTCATTCTGTGCACTTACCCTGGTGTTTCACCCTACTTTTCAATTGAAGCCTATGTGGGTTGGCCAATCATTCCTCTTTTAGCTTTGTAACAAGTGCTTGGATTCTTAATTATTGTCTTGCGTACTTGGTCACAAACACAGAAGTCACCGAGATCATCAAAAGAAAACTTCCAATATGCTACTGGTTTTGATAATACTGTGCTTATCTATTTGATCCTGTGAAAAGTACTGATGTCCTTAAAATTGTTTTAGAAATACTTCCTGTTTTTCTAATTCCAGGAAATGAAATTGACTCATGGGACCTGCAGTATTATTTTTGTAAAATTGTTATGAACTGGACTCAATTATTTAAAATTCGAACAAACTAAACTTGCTGTAGCCCTGAGTGTATAGAATTTATATAATTGTTTGAAATGGCAGGTGATGAAGTGTCTCACTCTCATTATTTTTAAATGTAGCAGTTAGATAATAGTGAATTAAGATTTCCTGGAGAGCCAATTTTAAGCCATCAAGTAGCAGCAAAAGATGAACAAAGACTGGATGGCATATTGAAATTATACGTAGTACATAAATTTATATCAAACACCTCTAATCTGGCAAACAATGCAGTGAGTGACAGCAAATGCAATAAAACAGAAACCTAGATCAATTATCTCAGAAAGATTGCAGTCAGCAGATAAAAATGGGACCGTGGAGTCTTCTGAATTAACTAGCACTGAGAACATGAATCAGTCTTTCATCTTTTATTATTTCATCCTCTTCCTTTGAAGTAAACTTAAAAATAATCTTTTTGCCAACTTCTCAAAATGAAATATTGACTATATCACTCTTACTCCTTATTAAAACTGGTATTAGTGTGCCTTTATACTGACGACATCAAAGAAACCGTGGAGTGTACTTACATACACATAAGGAAGCCTGAAATATATTGCTTAGTTTTCTATGAAGTAAATGCAAAATCATGATACTTCATTGTGCATTTACTGAATTCTGCTTGTATTTTCTGAAAGAAATTTCCTTTCCTTTTTATATACAATCCTTGCTGAATGGATTAAATATATGGTAATTTGATTTCTAGCATGCTAAGATCAGCTACATTTTCATCTGTGACAATGCTCATCAAACAGAATATTGTACCATTGTAGTTTTTCCAGTCTGAGTTGTACTTTAACAGTTTCAGATTTTAATAGTTTTGTTCCACTGCTAAATAGTATGTAGCTTTTCTATACGTGATTATGCAAATATGCATGGATGCCATCTATTTATTGTACATTTTAAGTGTCTGACTATATCTGGTTATATGTCACAGATGCTATTCATTGCCTGTCACCCTTTCCATGATAACAAAACCCAGTTTGTACTAGTAGACACTGTGGCTGTAAGAGAGGTTAGAAGCCTTCTCAGTCCCAAACCTTAACCAAGCCAAGTCAGCCACGGTAATTTCATTCCTCTTGTTAGTGACTGGTTTAGCAACGGACATGAAATTAAATTCTGGCCAATGGCACGTGGAAAATTTGGGGAAGCCTTTCTTGGAAGGCTTTTTCTGGGAAAGAGGGCCATAGACACTGACGTCTTCTTTTCTGGTCTTTGAAAATAAGTGTTTGAAGACAGTCCCTGCAGCGTTAACAGTCATTCTGTCATTATGTAGATATGTCATTATGAGATGAAAAATGGACAGAACCTGACTTCTTGATAACATTGTTAAGTCAGGGAGCTACCAAAATTGCCTTATCTCAGTTCTTCTTTTCATAAGATTTAATAAGCTGACCATTGTTGAAACCAGTCTCAGTGGGGTTTTCTATTACTTGTATTTGGCACGCTAATTTACTACATAAACCTGATGGTTATTGCCTTGCATATACTGGAGATGTTATTCTCCAGGTTTCTTAACACTACATTTCCCCCAGATTTAGCTTCATTAGATCTGTGTGTCAATATAAATGTATTTTACCTGAGTTACACATTAAAAATGGAAATTTTCCTGAAAATTTTTAATAAAGCTGAATTTTAGTGTTGCTACTTTGTATAGTTATAGAAATAGTAATTGATGCCATAGAAAAATTAGAACAACACTCTTTCTCTTTTCTTAGACTGAAGACTTATTGGAAAAAGTGTCAAATGTGCGTATGACACACAGAGCAGAGAACTGTGCCATGGTAAGATTCTGAAACATGTAACAAGGTGAAGTAGAATAAAGAGAAATGCACATTTTTCCACTTAGGCCGGAGGTTGTTTACTGTTAGGGTTAAAGGCTGTTTACAAGGAAGCTATTTGGGAGTTTTAGTTAGTGCCAATTTCATACGTGCCAGGATAAGGACAGAGCTAAAAATTACTATGAGGCATACAAATACCTGAGTCCTTTGCTCATTCAACTACTTATTCTCTATTCAGCAATTACATATTGGCAGCTGTTACCTGAAATTACTTTGGACATCATATGATCAGAACTTGAACCATGTCACCTCAAACAAGTTGCTTGATTTTTCTACCTCAGTTATTTTCTTGGTAAAATATGACTGATAGTACATGGAGGTTGACAAGATCAAAACAGGATAACATCTATAAGGGGATGGAAACAGTAGTAGTAATAAGAATGACTTTTAGTGTTTAGGGTAGTAGTTATCCCATGATAATCTGCATTGGTCAGCTTATGCCTGGAGAAAATTAATTTTTTACCTGTCTTTGTAGCAGCATACTGACAGACTAGAGAATGACCAGGTAGCACAAGGAGAGAATCTCTGAAAAGAATTACCATGTAAAGAATACTTCCTGAAAATGACAGTCATCAAGAAGTGAAACAATAATAACCAATACTGGAGAACTGCAAGAGGAGAGGAATACTTCCACATGGCTGGTGGAAATGTATACTAGTATAATCATCGTGGAAATATGTATGGAGAGTCCTTGAAAAACTTAGAAATTCCATTTGATCCAGCTATTTTCCTTTCAGGTATTTTCCTGAAAGTATTAAAGTCATCATATAATAGTGATACATACATAGTCGTGTTTATGGCAGCACAATTTGTAATAACTCAATCTTGGAAGCAGCCTGTATGTCTATCCACAGACAAATGGATAAAGCAAATCACAGTGGAGCACTACTCTGCCACATTTGTAGGAAAATAGAGGCACCTTTTAGACTATAATGTTGAGTGAAATAATCAGACACACAAGCTGAAATACAGCATGGTTTCTCTTATGTAAGAAACTCAGAGTATAAATAAATTAAAAAGAACAAGAAAAGATAATAAGAAGCACGCAGATAGATCTTTTGCAAAGTGTCAAAGAGATGGAGAGAGGAAGGAGGGGAAAGGGAAGTGAAATGATGTGTTATGTTCACGTGCCAATTCCAAATGGGAATAACGCAAACATGTACTAGTAAACATTTTAAAGAATACTTTCTGGTATTGGGCGATTGACCTGAAGAGAAAAGACTTCATGCACACGTTTTACAGGTAGCCATACAAACCAGCTAGTAAGTTTATTTTGTGTTACTCCAAAGGGAACCCTGAACACAGCGAGGAGAAGCAGAATTCAGCCCAACATACTCAAGACTCATCTGTATTTGCTGTGCAACAATTGCCTGGTCTACTTGGAAAAGTAATAACTTCCCCGTCATAAGTACTTGGGAAAGGCCAGATGGGTATCTGTTAACGACGAGATAGAGAGTTCAGTGAGTCCTACATTTTCTGCCCTGTCATTTATATGACTTAAGTTTCTGTTACTAATAAATTTCTGATTGAATTTTCATCTTACAAGGTTTTTTAACCTATGAGAATTATTAACACAACAAAACGTTTTGTTTTGCATAATCAGAAATTTCAGAGCTGCAGCGTCTGAGATTAAATAAAAGAATTCCTTAGTTATTGGTCCACGAAATCAGAGGAGAAATTTAAAAACAAATTATCCTTATTTTTACGGTTCTTTCATTGTACATACAGTGCCTGGCTGGAGGCACAGTTCAGTAGTAGAGCAGCAGCCTAGCTATGTGAGGTCGTTGGTTCCATCCCTAGTGCTGCAAAAACACAATTTTAAAAAATAAATAAATGTAATAAAATGATGTAAGTACATTAGATAAAATCGTAACACAGTGAGCAAAAACTTCTATGGCATCATTTTATGCAGTTTTCATATATGTGATAAATACGTAATATAAATATGTATTTATGTAGTTTTTTTTTGTTTTTTTGTTTTTAGTTCTCAGGGTCTCTCTTTGTAGTTCAGGCTGGCCCTGAGCTCAGTATGTAGCCCAGGCTAGCCTCGAACTCCCAGCAATCCTCCTGCCTCTGCCTCCCCAATGCTGGGATTACAGGTGTGAGCCACCACACCTGGCATTATAGTGTATGGTACAGATTGCTGGTAGGCGTGAGTCACCACGCCCAGTACTGTGGTATGTGGTTACCAGGGATCGAACTCAGGACCCTGCGCTTGCCGGGCAGATGCTGGAACTACTGAGCTAAATCCATGGTTCTGGTTTAGTCTTTAATTTTTCAATGGCATTTTTTTTTTTTAGGGCTTCTAAGTTTGGTTTTGATTTTTTTTTTAGTTTTATATATAGTTTGGTTTTATTTTTATGTTTTTGAGACAGGATCTTACTATGCAGTGCAGGCTGGCTTCGAACTCAGCTAATCCTCCTGCTTCAGCCTCCTGAGTGTCGGGATGACAGGTAGGTTCTACCTTATCTGGTTGTGGTGTGGTTTTTAGTTTTGTATTTACAGTATAGAAAGATGATTGGATCTGCTAGGGCTGTCTTCACAAAGTACTACAAATAGTGGTTTAAACAACAGCAATTTATTGTCTCACAATTCTGGAAGCTAGAAATCCAAAACCAAGGAGTTGCCAAGATGAGTTTTTCTGAGGCACAGGAGGAAGAATCTGTTCCATGCCTTTCCCACTTCCTGGTGAGTTTCATTCTTTCTCGTCCCATAGGTTGTAGACACATCATTTTGATATCTGCTTTCACATTCACATGATGTTGTCCCTGTGTGTGTCCAGCTCCAAATTTCCCTTTTTTAATTAATTGATTTTATTGGTACATTTTATATACACATCATGATCTCAACTGACATTGAAAATTTGTACCAATATATGATATGTCTTAATTCTCATTTTTTACATTCCCCTGCCCATCAGCACCCCCCACCCCGTATATACATAAGCTTTGTTTCCTTCTTTTTACCATCACATTTTTTCCACCATGTTATACACCCTTTATCTCCCTTTATCATTTGAATATTTTCTATTTCACAGTATTTATCATATACTCTAGAACTCATTTATATCTTCAGTTTCTCATACCAGAGAAAAAATATGATATTTCCACATCTGCAACCTATTTATTTCACTTATGAGTATGTCCTCAAGGTACATCCATTTGACTATAAAGGACTCAAACTTATTCTTTATGGCAGAGTAATATTCCATTTTATAAGAAAACCATATCTTCTTTATCCATCTCCAGTTGATGTGCATTCGGGTTGTTTCCAAGATTCAGCTATCACAAACAGAGCTACTATGAAAATGGGTACACAAATATCACTGTACTATGAATTATTTAATATTTTCATGTGTATACCTAGCAGAGGAATAGCAGGATCAAATGGGATCTCTAATCCTAGTTTTCTGAGGAATCTCCACACTGATCTGCATAGTGGTTGCACCAGTCTATAATCCCACCAGCAGTGGAGAAGGCTTCCTTTCTCCCCACAGCATCACTAGCATTTATTGCTGGTTAATTTTGAGATAGCAGCCATTCTTTGAGGAGTGAGGTGAAATCTAGTGTTGTTTTCACCTGCATCTCTTGAATGACTAGTGATATTGAACATTTTTCATAGGATTCTTAGCTGCTTTTACTTCTTCCTCTGAAAAGTGTCTGTTCATTTCAGATGCCAGTTTTTTAATTGGGTCTTTAAAGCCAATTTTCCGTTTCTATAAGGATTTTGGTAGCATTGGATTAGGAATCCATGCAATTCCAATATGACCTCTTTGTAACTGACATAATTCCACCCACAATGACGCTGTTTCCATGTAAGGTCATATTTTGAGTTACTGACAGTGAGGACTTCAACGTGTGAGTCTTTGGGGAGTACGTAATCCAACCCATAGCAAGGGTCACAATGGATTAGAGACTTAAACATTAAAACAGAAACAATAAGCCTGCTGGAAAACAGATTAGGTAAAACTCCTGGAGATATTGGCTTAGGCAGAGACTTTATGAATAAAACCTCTATAACACAAGAACTAGCTGAAAGAATCAACAAATGGGATCTCATCCTACTGAAAAGCTTCTCCACAGCAAAAGAAGTCACTGGCACTGCTAAAAGATAACCAACAACATGGCAAAAAATCTTTACTAGCTGTTTCTCAGTTATCTTTTTTCTTCTAGTCTATTTCCATATACACATTCTGCTCTTCTGTAATTATAGTACACCAATTGTCTCATGCCCTGCTTTTCCACCTTATAATACAGCATGGAGAGGGACTCATTCTCACTGTATTAGAATAACTCATTCTACAACAATTACTAATTCATAACTTGGATTCTGTTATTAGACAAATAATGCTTCCTCAAGAGAATACTACTTAGCTATTAATGGGATACAAAATAAGAAGGTTGCTGCCTAGAAGAAAGTTAAATTTGTATTTCTGTGGGATGGCCTGCCTTTGGCTACCTGGTATGAAGGCATACAATACATATTGAATAAACTAGTAATGTAGTTATTAGACATTTTATTTATTTTTCAGATGACAATTGAGTTCTCAAAATTTCCTTTTTTTCCTAGGGCAACATTAAGACTGTTTTCACACATGCATTTGACAGGCATGTCTGTCACTCATGTATTTAAGAATCAACACTATAGTGGACAAAATAAGCTAGTAGAAGGTCCATGATTGCAGAATATATACTGCCAAAGTGAGTGTGGGATCTATAACATATTTTTAAGAACTAGGATGTGTAGTTAGTAGTAGAATACTTGCCAGCATGCATGAGGCCCTGCTTTTAATCCCCAGCAACAACAAAAAATATTATGCTTTTAAAGTCATAAGTAAAAAAAGAGTTTACAAAGGGTCTTTCACAATTAACTTTTATATTTTAAAATTAGGGTTTCATAAAAATACATTTATTTTGTGTGTAGAATGGAAACATAAAATCCTTTCTTTTTCTTCATAAAATCAAACTAAATTACAAGTCATCATTTGTCCACTGTTTGAAGTGAACTGAATTAAAAGATGTATCTTATATTGTGTGCCGTGCTATCGTATTTACTTTTCTATTTCTCCTCCTCCTCCTCCTCCTCC
>PVIC010016243.1:0-34175 GCA_004025085.1 Thryonomys swinderianus | reverse complement strand
GGCTCTTTCCAGCTTTGATTTTCTGTGATTCTAAAAGGAAGGAGAGGAAGATTACACTTTCTGCAGCTCCTTCCTGTACTCCCCATAGAAAGGTGAAACTGTATTGTGGCTGCAATGGAAAGTCGTTTAGGAATATCCCAAATGAAGGGCAGATAACCTGTGATCTAATTTGAAGCAGAAAGCACCATTCTGAGTGGTCAGACCTTCACTGCAGAACAGGGATGCACTCCTGTGCACGGTGCTTCACCATTTGAATGTTCTTCCTTTCCTTTCCGTAATTGATGCCTCAGCACGGCCCTGTAAGGTGGGCAGCCAGGTCAGAAGTCACCGTTCCACTAGACTAATACAAACCTGAGGGACAAAGGGACATGTCCAGGGGCATGTGGGAAACAGCTGCAGAGAGAAGACAGGAACTCAGAACTGGGCTCCTCATCCTAACTTCCACTTTCTTTCCTTACATAGTTCACCTGGACACAGGCAGGGAAGTCTCACTTGACCAAAACCCAGGCTGGAGGTTCACAAGTTTACCACCGGGGTGGAAAACTGCCTGGCACAATGAACCATTTTAAAGTCAAATTGGGGGCAGAAGTATGCATGCACTGATGCCAGGTGGGCTTGTGGCCACAGTCAGCTGCAGAGGAAGCAGGAGGCCACACCCACGCCACGGGCATGGTATGCCCGGTCAGCAGAGCCACCGGAATAATGGCCTGTAGATATGTGATCTCTGAACACTGAGACACTGGAAGACCAGCACTGCCCAAGCTCCTGCTCCTCCCCGTATCCCGTGCCCCAGCTTTTCTTGTTGTCTTCACCCTTCCCCAGATTCCTCGTGTCACCCTCAAGTTTCAGCAACTACAAGATTAAAGCTGTCACAGCAAGGGGCCATGTCCTGACAAGCTTCCATTCTGACTGATCAATATTCCCTATCATGCTACGTATTAAAGTTCTTTAGTATATGTGCTGCCAAAGTGAACACTAAATATTTTAATATTAAATATATATATTTAATATTAAAACTTCCATTTTGTTTACCACACACAGCTAATCAGTAGACTGCCTATTATATATATTATAATGCTTCATATAGTATATTATAATGTATATATTAATATAATTAACATATGTAATATATAATGTATATAATAATGCTAATGAACTAGAGCATATTTTGCCATCTTCACTGTTGTGGTGTGAAAACTGCTAACCCAGCTGGCCCAGCCTTCTCCACTCATCTCTAGATGAAAACACTGAGTCTCGAGAGAAGAGTGGACCTTCCCAACCCATTCATTATGTAGAGTTAAAAGTTGAGGCAGCTTCATATCCAAGATTGATTGGGCCCAGGGCTGTGTTATCAAGGAGCTGCCTGGACAGAGGACATCTTGGCTGGACCGCTAGGGATTTTCCATGAGGGGGCAGAAAGTACACTCAGAGGTACCTAGAGACAAAACCCTCTGTTCTTTCACTGACTGAACAAACCTCACAGGAGCCATTCCAATCTGTTGGACTTAGGCAGAGAGGTTTTGCAACACAGCTCAACCTCCAAGGATAACCAGATGGTCACAGCAAGAGACTGGAGAGATCAGAGGATCTATTCTTCTTACTGTCCACTAGAACTTAGTCAAAGCAGTCAAAGTTGGAAGTATAATAGCACAGGAATATGTGAGGGTCCTGGAATGGATGACAGACCAGAGTCTCCAGGGGGTAAAATAGAGAGTCTTTTTTTTTTTTTTTGAGACAGGGTCTCGCTTTGTAGTTCAGGCTGGCCCTGAGCTCACTATGTAGCAATCCTCCTGCCTCTGTCTCCTGAGTGCTGGGATTACAGGCATGAGCCGCCACGCCCAGCACTGTGGTACATGATACTGATTGCTGGTGGGCGTGAGTCACCATCCCCAGCATTGTTGCATGTGGTTTCCAGAAATTGAACTCAAGACCTTGCGCTTGCTAGGCAGGTGCTAGAACCACTGAGCTAAATCTCTGGCCCAAATAGATTTTTGAAACCAATCTCAAGCATGTGGTCCTGGTCAAGCCACACTTCACTATTCCCATCTCAATTTCTAAATCTGTAAAATAGAGTTGTTCTGAGGATTAGATGTACTAACACATGCTGAACTCCCATTTTAAAGTCTCATACATGTGCATTGCTCAACAAATGTTTCCCAGAGTCACCAACAAATACAAACTGCTCCATCCAGCAGGAGACCTGCATCCTGACAGTTGTTTTAACCACCACCTTGTGCTGAACAATAGTTTTCAAGTCCCTCAATTCTTTATTTCTTCTACTTACTTTTTCATCCCTTTGATTTTTTATCTCTCTCTCTCTCTCTTTTTTTTTTTTTTCCTTTTGGTACCAGGGATCAAACTCATGACCTTACACTTACGAGGCAGGTACTGGAACCACTGACCTAAATTCCCGGCCCTCTTTTATTTCTTCTTTTCTGCAAATTTCTTATACTCAGCACTACTCTGAAGCAACTTTCAGCTAAGATAGATAATTCTGTTACCTAGCTGCTCTTATTATCCTGGCTTCAGGAAGGCTGGACAGAGACTATGTTCTCCACCAATACCAGCTCCCATGGGAGCTTGCATTTTCTCACGATCATGTCAGAGAGTCGTGCTGGTAGGTAGCCCAGAAAAGAAGAAAGGAAGAAAAGTACATAGTTACTACCTCTCTTCTGATGCCTCCTTTACTCCTGCTGCTTAATTCCCTTTTTCTTTTTCTTTTTCTTTTTCTTTTTTGAGACAGGGTCTCGCTTTGTAGTTCAGGCTGGCCCTGAGCTCACTATGGAGCCCAGGCAAGCCTCGAACTCAGCAATCCTCCTGCCTCTGCCTCCCGAGTGCTGGGATTACAGGCGTGAGCCACCACGCCCGGCACTGTGGTATGTGGCGCTGATTGCTGGTGGGCGTGAGTTAGCATGCCTGGCAATGTAGGTACTAGAGGTTGAACTCCAGACCTTGTGCTTGCAAGGCAGACACCAGAACCACTCAGCTAAATCCCCCACCCCAGCCTGAATTATATAGCAAGAGTTGTCTTAAAAAGGTAGAAAAACTCATGAGGTTTGGAATTGAGATATAAATTTGAGGGTTTTCTGCATTAACTCTTGCTATATAATAAACCACCATGAAACTTGAGTGCTTAAAACAATAATGGTTTATTGTTTATGATTCTTTGGATTAATCAACTAGTTACTTTTTTATTAATTTGGATCACTCATGTCACTATACCCTGGATTTTGTGGCTTTCATGATACTGGCAGGACTCCCTTATACACTTAATGTTTGCCTGTAGGACTACTGACCTGTCTGAAACAACTGGCCTCCTCTCCACATTATGCAGCTGGTTAGAATGAGCAAAGCAAGGGATCCTAACAGAGAGGAGAAGCACACAGATTTCAAAGATCTAGATTTGGAGCTGATATACTTCCGTTTTGCTGGTGACCAAAGAAAGGCCAGGGAACAGACTACATCTTTTGGTGGAAGGAGCCATGAGTCACATCACAGAGAACAATTAGATACATGGAGGCCACCTACTGAGTCCCTTAAACTGCAAGCAGGCTACCTGCCGGAGCCAGCCGGACAAAACAGTGGGGTAGTGAAGTTGAGGGGCGCGGATTAAGAAAAGAGAAGAAGACAGGAAAATGGGCTCGGGAGGACCTCTCAGTCAATACTGAGCAGGCACCCGTTTATTGAGCAGGTTGTATTTATACTTTTTCAGAGGTCCAACATGGCCTCAAAAATGGTTACATTTTATCTTACAGGGGAAGAAAAACAGGAACAAAGCACCCAGGAAATCAGCACACAAACAGGAGAAGGATGTCAACTAGCACACACTTAACTCTATTCGAATTTAGTCCAAACCTACACAGGAACAGGAAGGAAAACAACATGTTGCCAACTTGAGGAACAGTGGTCAGGGGTCCAAGTCAGAGGTCATTTACCTTCCCAGTCAGGCATCCCAGTGCAGCGATCCAGAGGTCTTGGGAGCTGGGCAGCGCTGTTTGGCATAGTGCAGATCTCACAACTGCTAGCTGGTGCAGCACCCAGTGCAGATCTCCAGGCCTGAAAAGTCTCCTCCAGCAGGGTCTGCTCCCCACAGCTACCCAAGGGGCCATCATGTGTAGATGACAATTAAGAAGATAATAGTAATTGTATTTACCTAAGGAAAAAATCCAGAGAGAAGAATACTGAGTCCTTAAAAATTACTCTGCATTAAGAATGACAAGTTTCATTCATTTATGTGCAAATGAACACACCTTGAGGACACACTAATAAGTGAAATAAAATAGATCACAGATATGTAAATACCATATCTTTTCTCAGGTATGAGAATCTGTAGATGTAAATGAGTTTTAGAATGTATGATAAATTTTATGAAATAGGAAATATTCAAAGGGAATGTGGTAGGGGAAAGTAATAAGGAGAAAGAATAAATATGATTTGGAAAGAAAAAGAAATAGCATGTATATAGGGGCGGGGGGTTGTGGGTGGGTAGGAATATGGGTAAAAATGAGAATTAACTCATGTCATATACTGGTACATATTCCCCAATGTTATGTGTGATTGTGAGATGTATATAAAATGTACCAATAAAGAATTCAATTTTAAAAAATTCTACCCCTGGGCCGGAGGGTTAGCTCAGTGGTTCCGGCACCTGCCTCACAAGCGTAAGGACCTGAGTTCGATCCCCGGTTACCACATATAATGCTGGACGTGGTGGCTCACGCCTGTAATCCCAGCACTCGGGAGGCAGAGACAGGAGGACTGCTGAGTTTGCGGCGGCTTGCCTGGGCACCATAGTGAGCTCAGGGCCAGCCTGAACTACAAAGCAAGCCCTGTCTCCAAAAAGAAAAAAAAAAAATTCTACCCCTTAGTAGTGTGATAAAAGAAGGAGTGGATGGGGCCGGAGGGTTAGCTCAGTGGTTCTGGCGCCTACCTCGCAAGCGCAAGGTCCTGAGTTCGATCCCCGGAAACCACATACAATGCTGGGTGTGGAGACTCACACCCACCAGCCATCAATACCACATACCACAGTGTCGAGCGTGGTGGCTCACGCCTGTCATCCCAGCACTCGGGAGGCAGAGGCAGGAGTATTGCTGAGTCCAAGGCTTGCCTGGGCTACATAGTGAGCTCAGAGCCAGCCTGAACTACAAAGCGAGACTCTGTCTCAAAAAAAAAAAAAAAAAAAAAAAAGGAGTGGGTGAAGCGCCAAGAAAAAGTATTAAGAGAGACTGAAGGAAAACCTCATAGACAAAGGAAAGAAGTGTCTGGCTGGCAACCTGAGAGGCATGTGCCCATTCGCTGGTTGGTCACTGTACCTTGAGGGGTAGTGTACTGCGACCAGAAGCCTGTATTAGAAACTTGCAGTTCCCCAGGGTCTGCTACTCTAGACAAACAAGAACTACCATGTGGACCTTATACCATACACTATATGTATTTTGTACCATAATTTATATGTTCTAGTTAATTTGAAAGACTAACTTAAAATTATTGAGCATAAGCCCATTGCTTTTTCCTTTAAGGAAATATGCCTATAAAAAAGACCTAGATGGAAAACCATAAAAATGATATTAATGGATATATTATACTAGTGGAAATGTAAATAAATTTTTAAGATCCCATTTTCCCAAATTTTCTATAATATGGTTTTATTTCTCTTATTGTTACAGTTTTCAAATTCTGTAAAAAATAGAATAAAGTATGCATCCCAGCTACAGAGTAATGATTTCCTGTTAATTGAATGAGCATAAGAAATTAAATACTGAAACATTACACAAATTTTAGTTATATAATCAAAATTTAAAGTAAATTAAACTAATCAGTGCTACACATAATACATGTGCTGATACAGTATGACCGATTTAAAAAAAATAAACCATCCACTATAAATGGGGGAAGTAGCCCGGTGTGGTGGTGCTGGCAATCCCAGGACTCAGGAGACTGAGGAAGGAAGACAGATCACTGTGAGATGGAGACCACCCTGGTGACAGAGTGAATTCAAGACCAGCCTGAACTACATAGCGAGATCTTGTAAATAAATATTGTGTTAGTTACTTTTTTCTGTTGCAGAGACAAAATATCTGACACCCAAAGTTAGAGGGGAAATGGTTTATTTGGCTTATGGTTTATAGATGTTTAAGTCCGTAATTGGCTAGCTCCAAGGTAGGAATGGCAAACAGACATGCCAGAGGAGAAACCACAGGGTGCACATCTTTATTCAGACTACCTGTGGCTGGAAGCACTCATGCCTTTAATGCTACTGCCCTAAGCCCTAACCCCACCAGAAATCAATCATACCTTCTAAATTCTGTAACCTTCAAAATAGCCCCATCTCATGAGGGGCCATCTAAACACAAACTATAACACATACACAATTGTTTGGGGGAGTACCAGAGATTGAACCCAGGGCCTTTGGACTAAGCATCCCCAGACCTTTTATAACTTTTTTTTTTTTTGAGACAGGGTCTCACTTTGTAGTTCAGGCTGACCCTGAGCTGACTATGTAGCCCAGGCAAGCCTCGAACTCAGCAATCCTCCTGCCTCTGCCTCCCGAGTGCTGGGATTACAGGCATGAGCCACCACGCCCAGCATTAACTTTTTATTTTGAGACACAATCTAAGTCATTAACTTGCCCAAGTTGGGTCCAAATTTGCATTCTTTTTAACTTAGCTTTCCAGAATGGTGGGATTACACATATATACCACTGCATCCAGTTGACATTTGATTTTTTAACAAGAAGTGTCCAAGCAATATAATGAAAAGAATATATTTTTTTCAAACAATTGTTGTGGGGCCAGGGATTTAGCTCAGTGGCATTGCTGCCTGCCTTAAAAGTTCAGTGTTGTAAATTCAATCTCCAGTAACACACACACACACACAATTGAACAAATAAGTAGTCTTTTTTTTTTTTTTTTTTTTGCTTTTGAGACAGGGTCTCGCTTTGTAGTTCAGGCTGGCCCTGAGCTCACTATGGTGCCCAGGCAAGCCGCAGTGAACTCAGCAATCCTGTCTCTGCCTCCCGAGTGCTGGGATGACAGGCATGAGCCACCACGTCCGGCATTATGGTATGCGGTGTTGATTATTGGTGGGCATGTCTCCACGCCCAGCATTATATGTGGTTACCAGGGATCGAACTCAGGACCTTGCGCTTGCGAGGCAGGCGCCGGAACCACTGAGCTAACCCTCCGGCATTATGGTATGCGGTGTTGATTATTGGTGGGCATGTCTCCACGCCCAGCATTATATGTGGTTACCAGGGATCGAACTCAGGACCTTGCGCTTGCGAGGCAGGCGCCGGAACCACTGAGCTAACCCTCCGGCCCCAAATGAGTAGTCTTAATGAAAAATAAATTAATCATGACTCTTACACCCATATACAAGTAAAACAATTCAAGGATATCATTAACCTAAATGAAGATGATAAAACTTCTAGAAAACAGCTTAGAATACTTTAGTGACTTTGGGTTAGGGAAAGATTTCTAAAATAAGACACAAAAATCACTAATTATAAAATTAAAATGCAATAAATTGGAAGATTTTCTCTTCAAAAGTCACTGTTAGGAAAATGAAAAGCCAAACCTGTCCTCCTGGAAGAAAAATACTTGTAAAACATATGTCTAAGAAAGGACTAGTATCAAGAACATAAAGAATTCTAGCCAGGGCCGGAGGGTTAGCTCAGTGGTTCCGGCACCTGCCTCGCAAGCGCAAGGTCCTGAGTTCGATCCCTGGTAACCACATATAATGCTGGGCGTGGAGACATGCCACCAATAATCAACACCGCATACCACAATGCCGGACGTGGTGGCTCACGCCTGTAATCCCAGCACTCGGGAGGCAGAGACAAGAGGATTGCTGAGTTCACGGCAGCTTGCCTGGGCACCATAGTGAGCTCAGGGCCAGCCTAAACTACAAAGCAAGACCCTGTCTCAAAAAGCAAAAACAACAACAACAACAACAACAATCCAATAAAAATTGGCAGATTTCAGCAAAGAAACTTTAACCAAAAAAGATTTGGAGAGGGAAAACATGTAAGCAGCTTCTCAGATGGACCCCAATATTAGTACTTCCTAATATTCACACTGTCAGCCCTCCCTTTGAACAGGGGCTGGACCTAGTGACTTGTTCCTAACAAATGGAATGTAAATAACTGATGGGATGCAACGTCTGCAACTGGGTTTGAGTCTTGTTCTCTCTGGGTTCTATCTTAAACCATCAGGCACTGTGTTGTGAGGATCCTTGAGCATCATGGGAGAAATCCACAGGATGAAGAATGGAGCTCAGTCATAAGGGAGCTGGCAATGGGCTCTGTGTCCCTGACCAGCTTTGGATGACTGCTGCCCCCTGGCTTGGTTGCAAGTTTTTGACAGACCCTGACGGGCCACCCAGATTCTGAACCCACAGAAAGAGTGAGGTGATAATTTTGTTATTTTAAGATAGTAATTTTGAAGTGATTTGTTACACAATGAAAGATAATGTATTATTATTTATGAGGGAAATGCAAGTTAAAGCTACATTAAGATCATACACTGAACTAAAATCAAAGTGGATTAGAGACCTAAATATTAAAACAGAAACACTAAACCTGCTACAAAATAGGTTAGGTAGGACTCTTGGAGACACTAACATAGGGAAAGATTTTATGAACAAAACCTCAGCAGCACAGGAAGTAGCAGAAGGAATCAACAACTGGGATCTCATCTTTTTTTGTTTTGTTTTGTTTTGTTTTGTTTTTTTGCTTTTTGGAGACAGGGTCTCACTTTGTAGTTCAGGCTGGCCCTGAGCTCACTATGGTGCCCAGGCAAGCCGCAGTGAACTCAGCAATCCTCTTGTCTCTGCCTCCCGAGTGCTGGGATGACAGGCATGAGCCACCACATCCGGCACTGTGGTATGCGGTGTTGATTGTTGGTGGGCGTGTCTCCACGCCCAGCATTATATGTGGTTACCAGGGATCGAACTCAGGTCCTTGCGCTTGCGAGGCAGGCGCCAGAACCACTGAGCTAACCCTCCGGCCCCTTTTTTTTTTTTTTTTTTTTTTTTTTTTTTTAAGACAGAGTCTTGCTTTGCAGTTCAGGCTGACCTTGAGCTCAGCAATCCTCCTGCCTCTGCCTCCCAAGTGTTGGGATTACAGGCGTGAGCAATCACACCCAGTATTGGGGTTTGTGGTTATCAAGGGCTGGGTTTACATGTGAGTCACCACACCAGCATTGTGGTGTGTGGTTACTGGATATCGAACTTGGGACCTTGCACTTGCAAAGCAGATGGCAGAACCACTGAGCTAAATCCCAGCCCTGGGATCTCATCTTATTAAAAAAAAAACTTCTGCATAACAAGGGAAATCACCAGCAGAACAAAAAGACAATTTATAATATGGGGAAAAAATTTACCAGCTGTTTCTCAAACAAGGGGCTACTATCTAGAGTATATAAAGAGCTTTAAGAAACCAGCCCCCCCAATTTTATTTGTTTTTCATTTTTTTTATTTCTTGAAACAGGGTCTTGCTTTGTAGTTCAGGCAGGCCCTGAGCTCACAATGTAGCCCAGGCAAGCCTCAAATTCAGCAATCCTCCTGCCTCTGCCTCCTGAGTGCTGGTGTTACAGGTGTGAGCCACTATGTCTGGCACTGTGGTGTGTGGTACTGATTGCTAGTGGGTGTGAGTCACCACACCCAGTATTGCTGTATGTGGTTACTGGGATTGAACCAGGGACCCCTGAGCTAAATCTCGGGCCCACCCCTGGCAAATTTAAAGACCAATTAAAAAATGGGCAGCTGGAATGAAACGACACTTTTCAAAGGAAGAAGTAAAAGTGGCTAAAAAACATGAAGAAATGTTCAACACCACTGGTCATTCAGGGAAGCAGATGAAAACCACACTGAGATTCCATCTCATTCCAGAAAGAATTGGCTGCTATTATGAAATAACAATGCTAGTGGGGCTATGGAGTGAGGAGGAACCACTGTTGGTGGGAATCTAGACTAGTGCAACCACTGTGGAGATCAGTGTGGAGATTCCCCAGAAAATTAGGATTAGAGCTGGGCATGGCAGCTCACGCCCACCAGCAATCAGTACCACACACCACAGTGCCAGGCATGGTGGCTTACTCCATAATCCCATCATTCACAACAGAGAGTTAGGAAGATTGCTGTGAGTTCCAGGCTCACCTGGATTACATAGTGAGCTCAGGGCCAGCCTGAACTATAAAATGAGACCCTGTCTCCAAAAAATTCAAATTAGGACGAGAGGTCCCATTTGACCCTGCTACTTCCTTACTAGGTATATACATGAAAGAATTAAAAGATTCATAACCAAACATGGTGGCTCACGCCTGTAATCCCAGCACTCGGGAGGCAGAGGCAGGAGGATTGCCATGAGTTCAAGGCTAGGCTGGGTTACATAGTGAGTTCAGGGCCAGCCTGAAGTATAAAGTAAGGAAGACCCTGTCTCAAAAAAACTAACAACAACAACAACAAAAAGGATTCATATCACACTGACATATGTGCATCCATGTTTATAGCAGCTCAGTTTGTGATAGCTAAATCTTGGAAACAGCCCAAATGCCCATCAATAGAAGACTGGACAAAGATGTGGGTTTAAAAAAAAAAATAAAATGGAGTATTACTCTGCAATAAAGAATGATAAATTCTTGAGTCATTTATACCCAAATGGATGTACCTTAAGGACATACTCATAAGTGAAATAAATAGGAAACAGATGTGTAAATACTGTATTTTTTCTCCAGTATGAGGAACTGAAGGTGTAAATAAGTTATAAAATGTATTATGAGGGCCGGAGATTTAGCTCAGTGGTTCTGGCACCTGCCTCACAAGCACAAGGTCCTGAGTTTGATCCCGGTGACCACATACAATGCTGGACATGGTGACTCACGCCCACCAGCAATCAATACCACATACCACAGTGCTGGGCGTGGTGGCTCATGCCTGTAATCCCAGCACTCAGGAGGCAGAGGCAGGAGGATTGCTGAGTTCAAAGCTTGCCTGGGCTCCATAGTGAGCTCAGAGCCAGCCTGAACTACAAAGCGAGACCCTGTCTCAAAAAAAAAAAAAGTATGATAGGTATTGTGAAATGGTAAGAAAACATTCAAAGGGAAAAGTAAAAAGCTAAGTAAAGAAGGAAAGAAAAAAATTTTAAAAAGGAAACAAAGGTTATGTATTTAAGGTGTGAAAGTTTGTGGGGTGCAAAAAATGAGAAAAAATGAGAAATGTGTCATGTACTGGTACAAATTCTCAGTGTCAATTGTGATAATGATGTGTATATAAAATGTACCAATAAAATCAATTTTTTAAAATCTACAATAAGATAACACCATATACTCACTAAAATAGGTAATATCAAAACAGAGTAAACACTCAAGTGTTTATGGTTAGGCCATAAAGCAACTGCAAGTTTCATACACTACTCGGGGAAATTAAAAAAAGTGCAGCCACTTTGTGAAAACATTCTGGCAGTTTCTTAAAAATTTGAACATACACCCACCATGTGACCCAAACATACCCCTCTTAACTATTTACCCAAAAGAAATAAAAAGATATGTCTACATAGGCTACACACGAGTATCTATAATAGCACTGTCTCTAAGAGCCAAAAATGGAAATGAACGTCCACCACAAGAGAAGGGATAAACAAATTGTAGTGAATTCATATAATGGAATGATATTTAGCAACAAAAAGACATAGACTGTTGATATCACAACATGGATGAATGTCAAAATAGCTACACTAAGTGAAAATCATAAGATTTATATAGAATTCTATAAAATACAAACTTGTTTATAGTGATATAAAGTAATTAATGATGGCTTACTATCATATATGACTGAGTCACAAAGGAGCATGAAAAACTTTTAAAGGTTACATATGTTACCCATCTTGATCATAATGAATTGCAACATATACTTACACACAGCGGTAGCACTTTATTAGGAATCATAAAAATGTTTGTGGCCCCATAAATCTTGTGCTTAGAAATTTATCTTATGAATATTTCAATTTGGGCCAGAGATTTAGCTCAGTGGTTCCACCACCTGCCTCGCAAGCGCAAAGTCCTGAGTTCAATCCCTGGTAACCACATACAGTGCTGCGCGTGGTGATTCATGCCCACCAGCAATCAATACCACATACCACAGTATCGGGCGTAGTGGCTCACACCTGTAATCCCAGCACTCAGGAAGCAGAGACAGGAGAATTGCTGAGTTCAAAGCTTGCCTGGGCTACATAGTGAGCTCAGGGCCAGCCTGAACTACAAAACGAGACCCTGTCTCAAAAAAAAAAAAAAAAGAATATTTCAATCCCTGGTACCGCACACATACACAAAAAGAATATTTCAAAAGTCACAAAAAGTTCTTTATACAAACATATTTATGGCAGCACCACCTATATCAAAGATATTGGAAATTAGCTAATTGCCCAGCTACAATGAAAAGGTTAGAGCAACACTAGACAGCCAGGTGTAGTGATGCCTGCCTAAAATCCCAGCACTCAGGAGGTTGAGGCAGGAGGATCGCTGTGAGTGGGATCCCAGCCTAGGTATTTAGTGAGTTCAAGGTCAGCCTGAACTACATAGTGAGGCCCTATCTCAAAACAAAGAAACAAACAAAAAAACTAGATTATTTAATTCTAAAAAACTAGATCATTTCATTCATAATTAGAGATAAAAAAGAAGTGAGGACCAACATGTGGTTATGTTTACAAAATAATGCAAATGCAATATATAAAGGCCAAAGAATTGTACATACATCATAGTTACACTTATGTACATACACACTTTTGGTATGGTGTAAGAACATAAAAGAGAAAAAAAAAAGCACAGAACAGAAAAACAGTAAATGGAATGACAGGTAATTGGCATGTGGGGAACCTTTTTTCCTTGGTTTGTCTCTCATAAAGTTACAGTGTTTTCATAACAGTTTTTAAAATATCTTCTTGTTGGTTTTGGCTCAGCCGCCTAACCTAGGGATTACTGCAAGCCTTCGGTCTGTCAGCTACCAACACGAACACCTCCGTATGGTCAGTACAAGACAGTCAATTTAGCTTTTGTCTTCTAAGTCACTGATAAAACACTGAGCAAGCCAGGGTATGGTGTGAGGGACACTGCCTTCCCTCACTCAGTAACAGTCCTCCTTTTCTATCATCTGTTTAGGCTGTTTCAGTACAATGAATGATAAATTCTACAAACCCAGCTCCCCAGGGAGGAGGACTAGGAGGTGCATGGCAAAGTGAATCTGAAGAAAGAGGTGGAGCTGCTCGCCTAAACTCAATCAATCTTGCTGAGTCACTGGGTAAAGCTGCTGTCAATCCTCCATGGCCAGCAAATGCCCAGGAGATGAGGCTGCACCACATATTAAATACAAGATTATATTAGAAAGTCTATGTGAGAGTTAGAACTTTGAAAATGGAAGTGATAGACGTGGGCAGAGATGTTTGGAAGGCATTAATTTGAGTCCTTTAACAGCTTATTTCTAGGGCCCTACTTTGATTATACGGACTTCTAAGGGACAGCCCAGCCTTTTAGGTCACTGACTTCCACAAGGCAGCTGACTGGCAGTATCTCCCAGACTTTGCCACTCCTACATCCTAGCATTTCTAGAAAGAACTTTCTCCTCTCTCTCACTTCATGCCACCCTCACAACTTTTACAAACACCCAAGGCTTTACCACCATGTTATTCCACTCACCCAGAGCTGGGTACCAGCAGTTCCAGTGCCACTATCCCACCAGCCAGGACAGCCTGGCCTGGCAAGGGCACAGGGAAGGGAAGGGAAGGGAAGGGAAGGGAAGGGAAGGGAGGGAGCCACACATACCATCCTAAGCAGCCTCTCATCTGCTCTCTCTCCTGGTTTAGGTCCAAATCCACAAAAGGAGGGTAAAGCCAGTTTCTCCAATCAGCACCGTGGTTCCCGGGGCCCTGCCCTGTGGGCTGACGAGCATGTGCACAGCTTCAAGACTGAGGATCATGCCTCTGAACCCACAGAGGCTGGGGCCCAGCTCAGTCCTAAAGCTTGCCTTACCTGCCTGCCAAAAGGCTGGGGCACAAGCTAGGGCTGCATCCAGATCTACTCCGTAAGTTTCCAGGACACCAGGGGATGAGGGTGCCCACGTGAGGCCCTCACACTCTAGTCCAGCAGGGCCGAGTTGCCCAGACTGCTTCTCTAACACAACTTCTCATCTCTAGGAGCCGGGATCACTGCAGCAACCCCACCCCTTAGCCAAGGATAGAAGATGCTGTTTTGAGATCGAATCTTCCTTCAGGTCCATTTATGTCTGAGGGGCCCCTGATGCTGGTCTCCTTTATAGAGGCTCACACACCACCCAGGTGGCCTCTTTCCAGTTACCTCCTAGACTCTACCGCTTCTCCTGAATGAACTCCTAATGCCCAGTGACAGGCCTGAGGCATTAGTGACCAGGGACTGGGACATTACTGACTGGGGCTGACCAGTAATGTGTTTAAATAAAACATAGGAGGTGTTTAAATAAAAATAATTTACTATAGTAAAAGACATTGCCATTGAACCCCTCAATGTACTCCCTTCACTTTGAATACACGTATCCCCTCATTCTTGCCACTTCCTGAAGCAGCTCTGAAATAAGTGTCTTTCTGAAGTGTGATCAGAAACACGGTGAGGGTCACTGTCAAGGGCCATCCAAGAGAAAACTGGGCTTGTAAAAACATCGCACCGTGTGTTCATCTACCTTATTCAGCAGATCTGGCACCATGAAACTTCTGCCTCTTCCTCAAAGTCAAACTGAGCATGAAAGGTAAATGTTTCGAACGAATTTAGGACACTGGCAGTACTAAAGGTACTCATGAAAGAGGAATTTTCACAAAATGGCAAGAAAGATGAGATAAGTGTTTGAAGTGAGGGAAAGGGTATTTTGGGGAAGATTAATAGCAATATGTCTTACTGTAATAATATTTTAAATTTCAGTATTCACCGTATTTGTCAATTGCATATTCAATTATGTAAAGTTATTAAAATGGTTTTGATAAAGTGCTATGTATGTGTAAGTTAATATTATTAGCCTTCAACAGCTCCCTTACAACATTAGAATTCCCCATTGTGGAGATTTAAAAATTGAGGCTCAGGCTGGAGATTTAGCTCAGTGGTTGTGGCACCTGCCTCGCAAGCGCAAGGTCCTGAGTTCGATCCCAGTTACCACATACAATGCTGGGCGGGGTGGCTCACGCCCACCAGCAATCAATACCACATACCACAGTGCCGGGAGTGGTGGCTCATGCCTGTAATCCCAGCACTCGGGAGGCAGAGACAGGAGGATTGCTGAGTTCGAGGTTTGCCTGGGCTACATAGTGAGCTGAGGCCCAGCCTGAACTACAAAGCGAGACCCTGTCTCAAAAAAAAAAAAAAATTGAGGCTCAAAGTGGATAAATGACTGGATGGATCAATGCTGCACAGTCAGGAAGAGGCAAAGACTTGCACTGACCTGAGACTGAGGGGCTCTCAGTACAGACTTTCACAAGACAGCCACTTTGTCCTGGTGACCTGGGTGCTGGGAGCATGAAGCCACATTTCCGCCCTCAGTCTGGGATTCTCCCTTCATTCCCCTCCCTCCCTCACAGGCCTCTTTCAGGGTGTCCTCCCGGATCCACCTGGAGCGGCTCAAGCACCCCAAGTCTGGGCCTGTACCAGCTTGTTTGGATTTTAGCTCTTGTCACACATTTTATGAGGTAATTTTTGGGTGACATGACTGTCTCTGCATTTCTCTGAAGTCCCCAGATATCCAGGTGTCTTCAGACACTAAGGACCCAAACTGTGAGGAGGGCACTGGCCTTGCTGGTTGTTGACAGGAAACACTGAGGGCTTCCACGGGCGCGGACAGAGCGTTTGGGGCCAGAGACACAGGACAACGCGTGCTGGGTAACCCTGGCCCCGCTCCTGCCCAGGCCAGTTGTGCAGAGCCCGCAGACGGCCAGGGCCAGCAGGCAGCGGGTCAAGACTCCCACTTGCTCAGCTCCAGCGCCCTGACAGCTGTCTGTGGGTCCTGTCACCGGGCGCTCTCCTCTGGGGTGGAAGCCTTTTCTGGGCGGCCTAACTGGCTGGAATATTCAGCCGGCCCCTCACTTCCTGCCCTCTAGTCCGAGAGAACCCAGAAAGGGAGGACAGGCGTGTGCATATTCCTACCAGAGGCTAAATGGCAGACAGAAACAGACAAGCACTTCCTGGATTCAAGACAGAAGGAAGCAATAAAAACTAAAACCACTCGATAGACACCCGGAGAGTTGAGCAGCCCTCGCCTTTGTTCCGGCTGCCCACGCACATCGCCTCCCGCGGTAGTCACCGAGAAGGCAGCCGCACGGCCGCGGCCCTCCGCGCCCCGGACCGGCCCGGGCCGCCCGTCCTCTGACGCCTGGACGGAGCTGCGGCCGAAATCAAAGGCCGCGGGCGCGCTGGGCGGGTGGAGGCGACCGCGATCCGGGGCCAGCCTGAGGGCTCCCGTCACCGGCCCTTCTGGTGCCTCCGGTAATGAAGCAGAAACCAGTGTGGGGCAGCTCCCTTTTTAAAGGGGAAGGAGAGTAGTCTCTAACACCACAATCTTCTGCGTAAATTCTGGGCTTCCCGGAGCCGACCACAGAGCTGGCGCCAGCGGGAGAAACGCGGAGGTCCCGCGTTTCCTAAGGGTCAGTCCTGCACGCCGGACTTCAGGGTGCACGTCTGCCAGCCGCGGGGCTAAAAAAAACTCCGGGTCCTACTCTCGCCATTACTCCCGCCCCAAGCCAACAGCTGTCCCAGCAGAAAGAGCCTTCACAAGGCACCGGGCTCGGCGGACCAGAAGCTCTGATGCCTCGCGCTCCTTGCCCTGGGAAGCGTCTAGAGCCTGATCCACCCTCTCGGCACCGCGGCGAGGCTCCTAGACATCCACGCTGGCTCCAGCGCTCCGCGGTCCGGGAGCATCGGCCACGGGAAGAGGATCCCCAGGCAGAAGAGGGGAGACAGGGTCAACGGGATAGGGAAGCTGCTGGGGAGGAGCGCCCTAAGCAAGCCAGGGGCAGTGGGAAGCAGGGGCTCCTGGGGGGCAGCTCCTGGGTTCAGTGCCAGGGCAATAATAAGTCTGTGTTTTAAGTGAATCCCGCGATGAGAAAGTATGTCGAATTTGGTTGCTTTCTGAGAAGTTTAGACAAGAATCCACCCCAAGAGAGGGCTCAGAATTCCAGCGAGGCCACAGAAAAATATTTTAGTCAACTATTATTTCTTCCACAAGGATATCTCATCTCTCACCTTAGTCTACAGTGAGAGGGCCCTGAATTTTCCTCAGTGGCTTATCTTGTTTTCACACCCAAGTTTCCTCCTGAAATCATTTAAAAAGACTAAGAAAACAATCCTGGGTCGATAACATGCCCCACTCCATCCTCCCAACTCCCTGGAACAGAGGGGGCAAGGAAGGGCGCTCCAGTTCACAAATGAGAAAACAGGTCTAAGGGAGCCTCATGGTTCAAAGCCTCTGGGTTAATGAACCTTCTGGGGTTGAGACACTCACAAAGCAATGCAGAGCTGCTGTGGACAGAGGTCCACAGAACTGCACGTGCCACAGTCCTCTTCGTGGCAGAGTCTCACCCTGGTGCCCTCTGAGACCAGACAGCCCAGTGACCCAGACAGATCCTGAGTTGCTGCTGTAAGGAGACTCTTGGTCCTATTCAGAAGTGTCCCAGCTCGGAGATTCTGCTGTTTCTGGGTGAGGAGAGTGGCCCGAGTGAAAGAACTAAGCAGAAGTAAGGCTCTGAAGAGTTCAGGAAAATATGAAGATGCCACGAGTCTGAACTAAGAGCCAGAAGACCTGTTCCCTCGCAGCCCACTGCCTTCCCCTCAGCAAGACTTGTTCTTTACTTTTACATATATATTGCAGTACTAGGGAAGTGCTCTGCCACTGGGCTACACCCCCAAGTCCTTTCTGAGTCCTGGGCCCAGTCTCTCTCCAGCTCTAATTTCCACGATTTCCTTTAGAAGAGTCCCTTGTCTGTATATGTGCATGCAGTGCCATCTAGGTCGAAGGCAGTGGAGAATTTTCCATGACTCTTTGGGATCCCCCTTGATTCTATTTACCAGCTCTCCTTCTTCAATCCAGAAGAGTTGGTGTTGCCAAAGAGCTTCTAGTATCTTCTAGAGAGCCCTAATGACTCCCCCAAAACACACACACAGACACACAGACACACACACAAATACACATGTCAAAGGTCTGTGAAGGAGCAGGCTTATGCTAGGGATGCTAGGAATACCAGAAGGAAGCAGGGGGGAAATGTTTCAGTTGCCCACAGCCATGAGAACCTGACTGCTGGACTGGGAGGATAATTTCTAGGGGCTGAAATCAACATCTCTAGTTTTCGAATGACTCTCAATTAGGTGACCCTCCCCCCCAATTCATTAAAAGGGAAGGATCTGGCGGTGGTCATTCCACCCTTCCTCAAGAAGCTGAGAAGGAAGCAAAGGAAAAGTGGAGAGCTGTCCTCACACTGAGCGGATTTTTACCAACAGTTTTGATCCAAACTTGTAAACATGTGACTTCTGTATACATCATGTCATTTAATCTTAATTTTACACTATGGAGTCACAGACTCATCAAAGTACAGAATTTTGAAATATAGTATCTGGATAAAACATTTATGGGATAGAATCTTAGGAGTCATTTGTTCATGAAAAAGAACCATGATCTTGCAAATTCTAATCTCAAGAGGATAAGTCTTGGTCTGGAGCAGAGGAATAGCTGGGTAGGAACAAAGTTTAAGAGAGAAATCAGAATTCCAGATGAGGCCACAGAAGGAGACACTGAGGAACTGAAAATGCCGAGGGGTGGAGGCTTTTAGCTGTAGTCGATGGAGCACAGAATCAGAGAATTACAAAGCCACAGGACCAATCATTAAAGCATATCATAATGAAGACCAAAGAATTACCAGATTAAGATTATTTAAGTCACCAAATAGTGGATCCAGGACTCATATCTTGGAATTAAGGAAGAACGCTGTAGATTTGTAGAACCCAGATTTCCATCAGACATTTCTAAACGGGAATTCAAATTAAGTAACATGTATCCTAAAGCTGAAAAAACAAAAACCAGAGAAAAAGTAGCTCCAAGTGCTGGTATCACAGTTTCAGGTATAAAACCCTGCCACTACCATCTTAATATATAACCAATTAACTTTCAGACCTCCATCAGGATTTTAAAAGCCATAGAAATAAGACTATAGTTTAAAAATTCTTCATAGAATCGCCTCCTTTGATTTATGGAATCCTGTCAATACAATGGTGAAGAATTTAAAATCTGAAAATACGACTCTCCGAATTGTGGAAATACAGAGAACCAAAGAAGCTGTTGTAAGAGTGCCCAACGGTATAATTCAGTTAAAAGTTTAAGACAAAAACAAAAACTTCTCCTTTGGAAAAATGAGACGGGAAGAAACTTGAATTTTCGCTCCTTCTTTACTTCACAAGGCAGTTGGGGCGTCTGTTCGCCCACAGAACCCCCATCTCCACCGGTTCGCCCCTGCACCTCTGCTGCGAAGATGGTCAAGCAAACACTAGGACGGCTCCGCGGAGCAAGGATCTGCTACACTCTTCACTCCTTTCTTCCGCTGACCCGGCTGAGCCTGCCTAGCTCTGAAAAAAAAACCGGCTCTCAGCCTTCAGAAGGCAGTGCCACCCATTCCACGCCAGAACCCTCCGCTTGGGATGCCCCGAGCTCCCGAGGCTCCCTCAACGCGGCGCTGCACCCACAGCCCTCCCTGGAAAGCTCTGCGCTGGCCGGAGCCTTCCGAGCCCCGCCGTCTTCAAGGCCCACAGCCCTTGGAACGGTGGAAGCATCCTCGGAGACCCCGGAGACCCTTCCAAAGCCCAGCGAGGGAAAAGGAACTGGTCCAAGAGCGACCTCAGAGCGAACCCAAGCCAGCACATCTGTGCTGCGGGAGATCTTGGCTAGAGAGTCCTGCTTTGGGCGACAAGGGGAACCTCAACAGAAATCAGACACCCGCCGAAGCAAAACGGTAGCGTCTGGCCGTCCCGCTTCGGGAAGATCGGCACACCCACGGGAGCCACCCCGCACGCGGGCTTCCCTCCCGGCCTCAGAAGGGCTTCTGGCCCACTGTGGGCTGAGGACGTGGAGAGGGTTGAGAGATACCCGAAGCCCACAGGGAGGGCGAGGACGAAGGAGGAGGTGACAGCAGGGTGGTCGGAGCCTCGCCACTCTCCGTCTTACTGAGAGAGGTCCGAGGATGGGGTGGAAGGGCTTTCCCTAAATATTGGCAAGAGAGGGCTTCTTGAAATCCAGCTCCTCGGAACTGTCGAGGAACCCGGGACCCCAAAAGGGAAAGTGGCGATCTCTCACACACAGCTGGGAAGCGCCGTCCTGAGAGACAGGTTGGAAGCTCCTCTGAGCGGCGATGTCACGGCGCGGTGGGACCGGGACACATCATCGCCCTTTTCACCTTGGGAACCCTGGATGGAAGATGGGACTGGAGACCGGCAGAGAAGCCTGACTGGGCTCTGGGGATTTCCTGAAAGGCCTCGGGAGGCAGTCGCTCAGAACTGCTCCCTGTCCGACACCCAGAAACGCCCAGCACTCCGCCGAGGGCCGCTTTCTTGGGATAGAAGGGCGTCCCCTGCCTTTCACCTGTGAGTCTCAGCCCTCCGCGGAGGCGGGAAAATCCACAATTCCACCCGAAATCTCTGAAGCTGGTCCCGGGACCGCCCCGTCCTCTGTCTTCCCGTGGCGCGCAGGGGCCTGCCCCCCAGCCTCTCCGGGCGCCCACCCTTCTCCGACGCCGGCCGGGCTCCCGCCGCGTCGCCACCGAGGCTCCTACCCGGGAGGTGCGCCCGAGGTCCCGGCGGAGGGCGGGGCGGGAGCCGGGGGCGGGCGGGGGCCGGCGCCGCCCCGCGCTTCCCGGCGCCTTTAAGGAGAAGCCGCGGAGGGAGGAGCTGGTCCCGGTGTGTGCGCCGAGCGCCTCGCCCGCAGTTCCCGAAGCCGGAGCCCACGCCGCTGAGGGACGCGGTCGCGGGGCGCCCGCCCGGCCGGGCCGAGACCTCGCCGCCTGGCTTCGCCTCTGCGCTCGGCCGGCCCGCTGCTCGAGCCGCAGGGCGGCATGGGCACCTCCTGGCCCGGGGGCCCGCTCCAGCGCTAGCTGCGCTCGGACCTGCAGCCTCCTCTTCGCTCACGTCCTCGAAGGCTGCCCGCGTTTAGAGAGCACCCACCCGGCTGTGGCCGCCCCGACGCGGGCAGCACTTCGAAGCCCTCGGCCGCCAGCGCGACTGCTACGCTTCGGCCCGCGACGGGAGCCTAGTCTCGATCCCAGCGCGCCGCCGCCGCCGGCCTCGACCTCCGGAACACGCGCCGGGCCGTCGGTGGGCGGACACCGCCGCGCGCCCCGGCCCCAGTCCGGTGCGCTTGGGTCACACTTCGAGGACTCCCAGACCTCCCCGCCGAGGCCCGGAAGTCTGCCAGGAGACCCCACGAAGTGGGCCCGCGGCTCTCAGACCCGCCACGACCCAGCCCTCGGCGGCGGCAGGCGGCGTGGACGCCGCGGCTCGTGGAACGGCCGAGCCATGACGGCCGAGAGCGGGCCGCCCCCGCCGCCCCCGCAGCCTGAGGCGCTGGCCGCGGTGAAGGAGGAGCGCGGCGAGACGGCGGCCGCGGGCCCGGGGGTCCCGGCTGAGGCCGGGGTCCGAGGCGCAGGCGGGCGCCGGCGCAAGCGCCCCCTGCAGCGCGGGAAGCCGCCCTACAGCTACATCGCGCTCATCGCCATGGCCATCGCGCACGCGCCCGAGCGCCGCCTCACGCTGGGCGGCATCTACAAGTTCATCACCGAGCGCTTCCCCTTCTACCGAGACAACCCCAAGAAGTGGCAGAACAGCATCCGCCACAACCTCACGCTCAACGACTGCTTCCTCAAGATTCCGCGCGAGGCCGGCCGCCCGGGCAAGGGCAACTACTGGGCGCTCGATCCCAACGCCGAGGACATGTTCGAGAGCGGCAGCTTCCTGCGCCGCCGCAAGCGCTTCAAGCGCTCGGACCTCTCCACATACCCGGCCTACATGCACGACGCGGCCGCCGCCGCCGCTGCCGCCGCCGCCGCCGCCGCTGCCATCTTCCCCGGAGCGGTGTCCGCCGCGCGCGCGCCCTACCCGGGGGCCGTCTACGCGGGGTACGCGCCTCCGTCCCTCGCCGCGCCGCCGCCGGTCTATTACCCCGCTGCGTCGCCGGGCCCTTGCCGTGTCTTCGGCCTGGTTCCAGAGCGGCCCCTCAGCCCGGAGCTGGGACCCGCACCTCCAGGGCCCAGCGGCTCTTGCGCCTTTGCCTCGGCCGGCGCCTCCGCCGCTACCGCCGCCTACCAGCCGGCCGGCTGCTCAGGGGCGCGGCCGGCGAACCCCTCGGCCTACGCGGCCGCCTACGCGGGCCCCGACGGCGCGTACCCTCAGGGCGCGGGCGGCGCTCTTTTCGCCTCGGCCGGCCGCCTGGCGGGACCCGCTTCATCCCCGGCGGGTGGCGGCGGTGGTGGCGTCGAGACCGCTGTGGACTTCTACGGGCGGGCCTCACCCGGCCAGTTCGGGGCTCTGGGGCCGTGCTATAATCCTGGCGGGCAGCTCGGAGGCAGCAGCGGGGGCGCCTACCATGCCCGCCATGCTGCCGCCTATCCAGGCGGGGTGGATCGTTTCGTGTCCGCTATGTGATCCGAGAGTCGGGACGAACGTTGTCCCCGAGAACTAAATTTACTCACGCTTGAGGACAGAGCTAGAGAGGACGAAATTGGGACCCACACTGAAGAGATCCGAGTTCTCCTGGCTCACCTTGTATAAACCAGTTTGCTTTATAAATGGGAGGTGGGAGAGGCTGCCACCCGTTCTTACTGGCACAAGGGACCAAGGTTGGCGAGGCCCCAGAGGACATGCCTTTCTGGCATTCTACCAGGAAAGGTCTTTGGTGATGGGGAGGAGGGGTAACATCTACACAGAATTCTGGATCCGAATTATGGGGAATTACATAGCTTTACCCTTCCCACAGCTTCGTAAAATCGGGTCTTTTTAATTGGTTCGATCCCTTGTACTTTCGACTGCTACTACAATAAAGGGCTGAGATGGCGCCTCTCTTCTTAAAGTGCAGAGGACACGATTGAATGGGGGAAAAAAATAGTAGCTCCTTTTATGAGAGAATTCTCTTCCCGCTGACCTGGGCTGCCACTGAGAATTGCAGGCCTAGGTCACAGTCGTGCCTCAGCTTCTTAGTGTGACCCAGACCCACACCGGAACCCTTAGCATATCTATGTGTTGTACAAGAGGCCTTCATGGTTCTACCCATCCCCTTATTATACTTAGGGGCCCCATCATTTTGAATGCTACCCTGTATATTTGGCAGCATTTGTGGACCACCCAAAGCCTAACCACCATTCAGGGAAATGGAAGCGATGATGGCAGGCATCTAACCTAAAGTCCTAGAATGAGCTCCAAGCAGCAATTATAGCACAATTTATTGAGTATTTTGAGTAGGATGTGCTGGTCATTGCACAGCTATTACTGCCCAATTATAAATCTGGTTTTCTGGTGAGGCAGATAGAAATACATTCATCCTTTGTCCAAGACTTCTTTTCATCAAGCAGTCCTGGATCCAACGGGTGGGCTAAAGTGCAGGAGAGGATTCAAGGTGTCCTGTGGGTGAGGGGCTGGCTCTCCCATCTCAGCACTGTCTGCTACACTTAACAACCTCCCACTTTCTTAAGGAAAGAATTAAATTTGTTGACCCGCAAAGTGTGTTTTAGAGGGAAACTGGACTTAGGATTTCATTTTGTATCTTGTTTGTCCAAGTAGCAGGCTCCTCTGGCCTGTCTCCTGACAAATCCCTTGTTTCGGTTCTAGAGTGAAATTTTTCAGTGTTAAATTTTTAAGAGACTGTTCACAGTTTTCAGATAAGCCTGAGTGTTCAAGTGAACTGAATAAAATTCACTGCTGTCATTGCAGGGATAAAAGGTGCAGCACAGGTAGGGTGTTTACCAAGCGTGCTCTCGGCCCTCAGTTCAGTCTGTAATATGAAAAGAAAAATTGAAGAAGTGAGTTCAGGCAAGAGAAGGTGGGCTTCTCTGCATAGTTATCTGGGTGAGAAAAAGTAGGGCTATGAAAAAAGTGTGTGAAAAATCACTGGTCATTTTTATGTTTTGTTTTGAAGTCTCCATGAACCTCACAAAGACATAAATTGGTTCATCCTGGATGGGAATTTTTCTAAATTAATACTATCCAGTAGAAATACAGTACAAGCCACATATGTAATTTAAAATTTTCTAGTAGCCACCCTCATAAACAGCTGAGATTGATTAAGTAGATTATATTTAACCCAAGATATCTTAAATATCTTTTTAGCATATAATTATTATAAAAATTGTAAGTTGTGTCCTCTTTTTCATATTGTGTCTTCATAGTCTGGAGTGTGTTTTATAACTGCAGTTCATCTAATTTTGGAATAGCCACATGCTAAATGCTCAGTAGCAACTGTGGCTGGAGGCTACCTACCATTGAGGACAGTGCAGGTCTAAGTGCTGGCCCTTCCTGGCTTTTGTGGTGAGAAATGACCACCTCTAGGCAGGTGGGCAGCAGAGCTCCGGCCCTGCAACAGGTGGGTCCTGATTCCAGACCGACCCTGTGATCATGGAAACGTCCAGATGTTGAGCCTCCAGCTGCAAACCCTCTCACCCTTGGAGTTCAAGAGTCCCATCTGCCCAGCACACGAGCTGGCTCTCCCAGACGCAGAGGGCAGGATGCCTTGCCCAGGTGACAACATGGAGAACTGAGAGGCCTCTGCCCAAAAGTTTTGTGTTTGGCTGGGGAGATCCCAGCCTTGAGACTGGGGCCGGAGAACAGGTTTTCCACCTAGTACGTGTAGGAATTAAGCCCTTTTCTCTTTCCTAATCACAAAGTCAAGTGCTTTGACAACGCTCCCGTTAACCTTAAACCAGTCTCTTCAGTGGTGTCATTTTCAAAATAAGAATTTGGGAAAATAATTTGCTGCTATTTCAGTGTCTTCCTGAAGTTACCACAGGCGAGAGAAGTGAAACTTCTCGGCAAGCCGACCAGCGCAGGTGAGAGGGAAGCCTCTCGGCCTTGTCACAGAGCCTCCAGGAGTGTCCGGGCCCAAGAGGGGTGTGAAAGGACGGACTGTGTGTCCCACGCTTTCCTCGGTGGCTTGGGCGACAGATGAGATTGCGCCAAAGCTGGGGTCGGCGCCGGAGGGCAGGACCTGGCACGGAGGGAACTGGGGCATGCAGCGGCCGCCCGCGGGACAGGGAGACCTGCGAAGCGCGGGGTCGAGGCGCTGGACACCGAGAGACCCTCTTCGTCACCGGCCCGAGACACTGGAGCTCAGGCCCCGCGGGGGTCGCCGAGGGACTCCGGGTTCCGGAGGACTTCCCACCGCCGCGCCTCGGCGACCGCCCCCTTGTTTTGGGGGCTTACAGACTGGAGGTGCGTTTTTTTCTCGCTTTTCTTCCTCTTCCCAGTGGAACACGGAAAGATAGCTCGCCCCTCTCCTGCCACCCCAGCTTCGTGTGCAGGCGCCCGGGGCTGCAAGTAATTAGACGCGTTCTTCCCTAATTGCCCAAGGCTCGTTAGAAATCGCCCCAGAGGTGTAACATTTATTTTCTTTCAAATTAACGTTGCTTTGCAATTAAGCTTAGGAAACCAGCAACAAAAGCCGATTTGGCCCAAGGTCGGTTAGTACGAAAAACGGATTAGGAAATCTTCTTCCCGATTTGAGCGCTTTGGGGAAAGCAGAAGCCAAGGGCCGCGGGGCAGGGGGTGGGGGGTCGTTGGCAGCACCGGTGCCCTTGCTCGGGGCGCTGATTTATGTTCCCAAAAGGGGAAGCAGAACCGTGTTGAAATATCTCTTGGACATTTTGAGCAGAACTCCGAACCGAGGACACAAAGCTATGTATGGTGTTACAGTTTACCGAATACATTCGTAAATATATTCTCAGTACTAAGAGCTCTGTGAAATGTTTCCTTTATTAAAATTATTTTTCTTATAAAACGTGTCCATTATCTTTAAATCACAAAAGAAGAAGCTGAGGAGGAAGGAGTACCAGTTAGAGGCCAGCACACGAGACTTCGCCAGAGCCTGTCATAAACTAAGAGAGAGAAGAAGGGGAAATCAGAGAAACCTACAGAGTATAGTCAAGATTTCTGAATTCCGTTTCTGTTTTTGTGTTTTCGCCAGTACAAGAGGCCTGAGTCTTGATTCTACACGTTTGTGAGGTTTCACATCGGGCTCCTTCCAGCGGTCACATAGGCCTCAGCTTCACTATCTGTAAAACCAAGGATAAGTCTCTTTCCTCCTTAAATTCTCTGATCCTCCTTGGATCCTCTAGGTTCAGGAAGTGTTTCTGCCAGGGCCAGAAGGATACCAGTGGGAAGAGAGCCCCCCCACACACACACACACTTTTACACCAGAGACTGAGGCCGAGCCCCGTGGGTATTCATAGCTTAAGAGCTCACTAGAAACGCAGATTCTCAGGACCCACCCGATGTCCACTGGACCAGAACCTATCTTTCAACAAACCTTTCAAGTGGTTCATATGCCCCACGCAAAGAGGCAGAACTTTGAAAACACAGGAGGAAAGTGTTTTACGTTACAGGAGATCCAGAAATACCAGTTAGCAGCCCTCCATTTTCGGCTCCAAATTCAGGCCAGTGCCACAGCGCAACCTTGCGGCCCTGGCTTCAGAGAAGAGAGGGCCCCGTTGTAAGGGGACACGTTGGGGTGGAGCCCATCACCTCCTCCCTGGTTGCCCTGAGTCTTGGAGTCTGGCCTTAGAATGCATTGCACCCCCTGTCTCTAGCTCTACGGGCAACCCTGACAATCACATTCAGTAAAAATACATTTTAAAATGACAGGGACATTAGGGCGGGAACAGCTTCTGAGTCCCTGCGAAGGTATCTGGGGCCCCTGGATTCTGGTCTCCCTAGGCAGCAGTCAGAGAGAGAGGGCCTAAGCTTGACCCCTGCTCACTCAGTTCCAGACTCGAGTCTGGGTGTTAGAAGTTTAGACAAAAACTAAACTTCTCAGGACACAATGGCCAGCAGGAGGCAGACTCTATCTCCACATCAGTGTCCGCCAAGGGAGCCTTTGTAGAGTCAAGGATCCTGAATCCCTCAAAAGCAATCACACCTTTCAGGTGAACTTGGGTTTCTGTGCTTATTCTCCTGGGTACTGCTGACTCCTAGGGGGTTTCATATGACTTTGTAACTGGGAAATATATCCTTGATAAAAAGTAGGGTGGGGGAGCAAGGGGCATATAACACGAAGGAGGAGAGGGACCAGGATTGGCCCACCACTGTTCCCAGGTTCTTAGAACAAGAGTTGGGAAAACCAGCACTTACACCTCAGGGCTCAGGTGAGTGCTCAACAATAGCAATCCACAGCGATGCCTTGAGTGTGCGCTTTAGAGCCCAAGCAAGGGGATGTGACTTGCCCAAGGTCTTACAGCCACTGTCCCCAAGCCAGCTAGAGTTTCTGCTTCCCCCCACCCCAGAAGGATAGCACTCGACTATCATCCGAATGGAAGGTGTGAGTGACAGGAGGGTCGGGTACCTTCGCAAAGACTTCTCTGTTGGGTCCCCATTGTATAGAGGGACAATCTGAACTACTTGCTGCTTAAGTGGCTCAGAACTGCCTAGAGGGAAAGTAGCGTGCATGGCACCATGGTGCATTGTCAGCCAAAGTGAACAGAGGATGAGGTTTTTTTTTTTTTTTTTTTTAAATACAGTAGACTGACAGATGTGAGGGAGAGAAGATGGGCCCTTGGTGAGTTGAATGCCTGGTGTCCCCCTGTTCCTGCCCCATCTGCCATCCCCTCTCCCGGGCTGAAGCCAAAGGCAGCCCAAGTTGGGAGTGGACTAGACCTTGGTGCCTGCCCCAAAAGAGTACTGCCCACACCCTGTGGAGCTCCCTGCACCCTCCACCAGCCCCATAACCCTTCCACTGGGAATTCGGGCTCATATTTCCGGCTCAGCCCAGAAGGGTGCTCTGGACACTCCAACACAGATGCGAGGCGTGGGTATCCCAGAATGAAGAAGGGATCGGAAAGCTGGGGGAGGGCAGATCTCGGCCCTGGGTGTAGTTTATCTCACTCTCAGTGCCTGGAGCAGCTTCTTGTGTGGGGGAGTGGATGGGAGCCCAGGTAGGGGTTTTGCAGGCACAGAGGCCCTCGGCATTCAACAGATAAACTACGAGAACCACAGCTGAATTCGCACCTCTGGCACCTGGGACCCTCCCTGATCCCCACGTCCATCTCCCATGGCTGCCTTCACTCCACCTCCAGGTTCCAACCAGGACAATGTCTGTCACTTCCAGGCACCAATGCGTGCTGCTGTCACCATGAATTCACTCTGAGCTTTCCAGCTCCATTTCAAGCCACCAACCCAGAAGAGGCCACAGGAGCCCTCATCCCTCTCCGGGGTCACAGCGTCAGCTTCCTCACAGAATTCACTGCTCCTCCACAGTTCATGTGTCCTAACAGCAGCTGATGGGACCAGCTCCAGTGTAAGCCAGTCCAGTTCTCTCAGGAAGGGAGCCCATTCCTAAGGACCAGGGAGTCTGAGAAGGACATGGCACACCAAGAACAGTCCTGAGAAGGGTTTCTTACAGTAGAAGAAAATTACATTTAATATGAATGTTTTCAAAACTTTCACCTCCCACATAACATTTTCTATTACTTCAAATTTTCATCAAAACTTCATTCCACTATTCCACTTTGTATAAAGTAGGTTCTGCCCTAATTTTCCCTGTGGGGTGCTCAAAAAAGACAGTGTCCTCTCATGAGAAGGGTACATAGGGCTTTTTTTTTTTTTTTTTTTGAGACAGGGTCTCACTTTGTAGTTCAGGCTGGCCCAGAGCTCACTTTGTAGCCCAGGCAAGTCTCAAACTCAGCAATCCTCCTGCCTCTGCCTCCTGAGTGCTGGGATGACAGGTGTAAGCCACCACGCCTGGCACTGTGGGATGTGGTACTGATTGCTGGTGGGTGTGAGTCACCACACCCGGCATTGTTGTATGTGGTTACCGGGGATCAAACCAGGAACCTTGCACTTGCGAGGCAGACCCTGGAACCTCTGAGCTAAATCTCCAGCCCCATAGGGCTTTTGGTAGTATAGCTGTGGCTGGCCAAGTGGACATTGGGCCAGCTACTCTGTACAGAAATAAAACAATTCATTTTGGGTACATATTCAGGAAAAAGGCAGTGCCACACACTGCTAGCTCTCCATTTAACTGTCTTTCTTGCTAACAAAAGCCTGATTTTTGTCCAAGCTTCAGTTGGTCATGTGTTCTAGGGAAAATGTCACCGATTAGGGTGTCCTTATGTTAAATCTTGTTTAAGGCAGATGTGGTGATGATTCCACAATTCTTGTCACTGATTGGTTTAGAAATAACACAGGATGCTTTCCCAGCCAATGTGATGTCCAAGAAAGTCTGCTGGGACCTTCTGGGAGCCATTTATTTATTGTCTCTTCTTAAAAGAGACAAAAACAGAGCAACAGCTCGTTTATATCTCTGGTTGCTGTCCGAGTGTGACATCCACAAGCGTGGATACCAAGAGTCCAGCCTCAGAGGCCACATCAGCCGCTGAGGTTGGCACAGCATGGGGTCCCAAGGAAAGAAAGGAATGCTGAAAGAACCAGTCCTGGAACCATCCATCCTACCTGTTGGTACCTATTGTCAGGAATAACAAATGGCCTTCAAGCCTAAGGCTTTGTCTTGAGTCTTCTGCAATCAAATGTATTCTCACTGATGTAGAAGCTGATCCTCAGGGTCAGGAAACTGCTGCTGTCAAAGAAATCAGATTCTTGAGGCACTCCCTTTGAGAGCTTCCCTGCCTTTCTCTTCCACAGCCGGCTGCCAACAGGTTATCTAGTCTTACACCTTGTTTCTTGAAGGAGAAAGGAGGGATGTTAACTTTCCAGAAGAGAGTGGGTACATTCTGGGTGGTACAGCTGTAGAGGAAGTTAACTTTCTAGAGTGAGTTATTGTTTGGAGGCCCCAGACCAGAACCCTCCCCTGGCTTTAGATGGCCACAGTGAGATGAATCAGAAGGCTGGGCAAATTAATTCCCTGGCTTTGAAAGTGGAGACTTGCTTGTTATTGGCGACTGGAGCTCTGAGGAGTCCTCTCTTTTGGAGTTTTAAATGGAGTGGTCTCTGTTTTATCTCTTCAGGGTGTGGGAGGCTTAAATATAGTGTCTGTGAAGTATATACATCTAGTTCCTTCAATTCCTACAAAGTAAAATGGTTATGAGTCAGGTGTGGTGACTCACGCCTGTAATCTCAGCCTTTGGGAGGCAGAGGCAGGAGGACTGCTGAGTTTGAGGCTTGCCTGGACTACATAGTGAGTTCAGGGTCAGCCTGAATTACAAAGCGAGACTGTGTTTCAAAAAACTAAAACAAAAAAAGTAGGATGATTAGTGCCAAAGCTGAAAGGGACTAGTTCTTGAAAAAAAAAAAAAAAGTCTTACCTTCTTATCTTTTGTGGGACCGTGTCTCCTGCTATCCTGCCCCCCAGGACTTTCAGAGATTCAGCCCACCTTGGTCCCAACAAGGTAGGGAATGCTGCAGGAGCAGGCCCATGGTTTACGGAACACCTGGGAGAGGCTGTGGGTAGCTGGGTAATTTCCAAATTAATTGCAGGAGAAAACGAACAAAACAATCTGCAGGCTAAGCATCCCGGGAGCTCAGCGTGAGGCTGACAGCCTGGAATCCGGCGAACACAAAGCCGACCACAGACGGGAGGGCCCTTCCTTCTCGGGGGAGGAGGCCTGATTTCCTTCCAACTGGGGCCGGTCCAGGCCTGCAGCCGGGGCAAAAGGAGAGCAAAGCCCGAGGACTGAAACAGACTTCCATCCAAACCCCAAACGATGGGAACAGAAAGCTTGCTGGTAACATGCCTGCCGGGCTGAGGAGCGGGGTGAGCTCTCCCAGACAGACCCCTCACTTCTCAGCAAGGAGACTGCAGGCCTCGTTTTGAAGATTTCTTCCTGAATTTCTCCTCAAGAAACAGAGCTGGTCTCACTGGTCCTACAGACTCCACGTGTGAGCAGGAAATGAACCTGGTGTCTGTGCTGTGTTAGTAACAGTAGTCAGACCTGACCTTTGTGCAATACTTTTAGCTGTCCAAGTGGCTGCCTGGTTTCATGAGAAAAGTACTGGATCAAATTCTATTAGCATACCTGGACAAGTGTCAGCCTCGATTGACCCAGCAATAAAAATGGGTACGGTAGCATCTTCCATCTCTGGTACAATTGCACATGTGCAGACTCAGTCCTGTGAAAGGCACTGTACTGGTGCTTTTCAGCCCCCACGGTGGCCCCAGGGGGGGCTCCACCAGTGAGGATCCTCTAGGAGCAAAGTGTGAAACAGATAGTCTGGCTCCAGAGCCTCTCAGTAGATAGTCTGGCTGGTTCTCAGATGGGCACTAGACTAGAAGTGGAACTCCCAGGATCCATCCCTCCTTGGGGGAAGGTTCCAGGTCACTGCTGGGCCTGAGCAGTCCAGGTCTGGTTCAGACCACAGTGGCCACTAATCAAGCTGGGCCTGCCTCTCAGGTTTTGTGCCACTAAACCACTGTCCTGGGTCTGCAGTACCGTGGGCACACATTGTGGGCACAGCACAATGCTAGGCACAGCTGGGGAAACCATGATTATATTGTTGCCAAAAAAATTCCTACACTGAGGCAGGAAGAGTGTGCGAGAGACACCCTCCCCTTAAAATCATTTTCCACGCTATGAAAGGAAAGTGGTAAAACTCTCATCTAACTTACTTCAGGGTTTTGGTAAGGATTTCATGGAAGGAATTTGAAAATCATAATAAAGTATTATGCTGCAATTTGCAGAACTTTTCACAATCACTATGCCAATTTCCTCATGATGGGGTGCGATAACCTGAGTCTCCAAGCTCTTGCTCCCTGTTCACGACCTGTTATGTTTCCCATCTACCTAGCACCCTGCAGCCTGGAGCCTTATAGCCTGCCTGTCCCATGAGGCTTCTTCACGGCCCCCAGCGGTCCCTGTCCCTGGGGTCACACCCCACGCAGACTTTTCCCATAGAGGCAGGCTGGACCTATGGACTTGCTTCCAGTGAATTCATGACGGCACAAGTGACAGGCTGTCCCTTCCTTGGTGAGGGTGTGACTTCTGTCCCATCAGTGCTCTTTATCTTGCTTACTCTAAGGAAGGAAGCTGCCACACTGTACAGCGTCATACAGAGAGGAGGATCCTTCAGTAGGAGCTGCTGCACTCAGAGATCTGAGGCCATAGCCCCATCTCCCATAAAGAACTGGATCCTATCAGCAACTACATGAGTGAGGTAGACCGCAGATCGTTCCCTGTCACATGTTGAGATGACTGCGGGCTTTTGGAAGACCTGCATCAGAGGACCCATGTGGCGTGGCCGCGGAAGCTGTGTGGTAATAAATGTTCTTTCAAGCCACTAAGTTTTGGGGTCAGTATCCCCCGTCTTGGAGTGGGATATTTGGATCTGCCAGGTAAGTTGAAGGGCTCTTGGATCTTCAACTTGCTGAAGGGCTCTAAAGCCTAGGGGCTCCACGTCCCGCAGTCCTGACACAGAGGGAACGAGGAGACTGGGGAGACCTCTTGTGAGGACACAGAGAGGGAGAGTCAGAGGACTGGCCCCAAAGGAGCCTGGGCTTGTGCTTAGGACCCTTATCACCCAGTCAAGTGACACTGAGCCTTTCATGATATCCATGGAGGGGATCCAGATTTCACAATATCCCCAACCACTTTGTAGTTTTTTAAAAAATGACTGTGAACAGTGTCAATAAATGCAAATTAAACCACTTTCTTTTGGCCATTAAATCTGACATGAAGAGAAGAATTAGCTGCTCCCAAAAGGAAATGAGTAACATGCATTACAACCTTAAGCGAGAGGCTTAGCTTTGGAGACCTCAGCCAACCCCCATCTGGGCTGAGCCTCTCTCCGAATTACACCTATGGCTTCTGCTCCGGCTGAGTTCAGACGCTGTCACAGAGACACGCGACGGTTCTGAACATCCCCTTCTTCTGTGTATTTAGAATAAATATTACAAGAGGGATTGAGAAGTAATATCTTACTGAACATGCCACGGAAAAGTTAGGCAGATCTGTTATATGTTTAAATAGGGTTGTGAGTTAAAAACAAAACAAAAAAAGAAGTCCATGGGCCAACTGGGGAAACCAGGATGGGTAGCAGCATGTGTGAAAAAGGCTTAGTGAAAGTTAAGCTCCCTATGAGTCAGGAATATCATGGAGTTGCCATAATACTAAATTTTACTGGAGGCTGGATTAAAAGAAATAGAGTCCCCGAAGTGAGGAGGTGATGGTCCTGCCTGACTTTGCCCTTTCGAGCGCTTCTAGGCTGCCCCTGAACTTTACACATCTTTGATGGGTGTGGATTAACTAGAACGAGGAAACACGGGCTGCAACCTGTATCCGGGAGGAATGAGCTTGTACAGCAGGAAGAAAGACAGACTAGGGCGCACTTCCCTTTCTTCAAGTCCCAGAGAAGCCTCCAGAGGAGGGAGGTGATCATAAGTAGATAGGATCAATCCTGGGTAGCATCAGATTTCAACTAACAAAGATGATCCACTTAGTTGGAGGCAGCCAAGGGTGAAGCTAGCTGCCTCGGGCAGTCGTGAGCTCCCTGGTCTAGAAGAGTGTTCCAAATACCATTAAAATGCAACCAGGAAGAGAATTTACTTCTTGGGTGCAAAGGAGCCCAGTGCAAAGAACTGTTGAAGACGTTTCCAACCCTGTCTGTGGGGTACCCAGTGCCCACTGATGACCCCTGCTTGTACACATTTCCTGGTCCACACACTCACCCTAAAAGCCATTCAAGCCATAGCCCTTCCTGTGGTGCCATAAGTCAGGGTGCACTAGTTATAAGCAACAACACGTGACTTTAAATAATTAAGCAGTAATAGGTATGGCTTGGAAGGCAGGGATAGTTCATAGACCAAAGAAAAAGGTATAAGATCAGGTCTTAGAAAAAAACAATCCAGGGCTAGGGATTTAGCATAATGGTTACAGTGCCTGGCTCACAAGCACAAGTTCCCAAATTCGATCCCTGGTAACACACACACACACACACACTGAATAAAAATCCAGAAGAATGGCCTCCACCTGTAATCCCAGCCCTCAGGGGGCTGAGGCA
>PVIC010016242.1:0-34156 GCA_004025085.1 Thryonomys swinderianus | reverse complement strand
GACCTCGGTGAGGGCGCCCAGCATGGCAGCCTGCTGCAGCCGCACGAAGGCGATGAAAGGCGTCTCCAGGAAGTCGACCTCCCCCACGAGCACGTTCGAGGCTTCCGCGTCGCGCGGCAGCTTCTTCATGAACTTATTCTTGAGCTGCACGGAAGAGCCGGGAAATCGGGTTATTTCCAGAGAGGGGCCGAGGAGAGGCGCGCAGCCCGTCGCTCAGAGGCCTCTTTCCACCGCGGGGAGCGCCGCCCATCGCGGAGGGCCACGGGAGCGCCCCTGCGGCAGGCTCAGCGCAGAAGGCCAAAGCCGCGGCGTCCCTCCTCCCGGGCCGGGCAGCGCGAGCCGCCCACAGCGGTCGGTCCCCGGCGGGTCGGACCATGCCGGGGCCTCGGGGAGACCGCGGGCGTCGGAGCAGGCCGAGGGCGGTGCGGGCGGAGCTCCGGGCGGAAGGGGCTGAGCCCGAGGAGCGGCCGGAGTCAGCAGCGTGGGAGTTGAAAGAACGACGCGGAGCCGCAGTGGCCCCGGAGTTCCGGTGGGCCGCGCCCCGGAAAAGCACCGCAGGGAGGACGGAGCAGGAAGACCTCGGGGCCAGCGCCAGGCGCCCGGGGCGCAAGGCCCTGCGGCGGGTAACAGCCCCGAGCTGACCCGTCCGCGCCGCCTCCACAGAAGACCAGAGTCGGGAGGGCCCCGGGAGACAGCCGCAGAGGACCGGGCGGAGCTTCACAGCTGTCGGGCAAAGGGGCCGAAGAAGGAAAGGGCGTCGAGATGAGGACCGGGAACGGCCGCTGACCCTGGCCGGGCGGCAGGCGCGGAGTCCCGACCGGCTGCAGGGGGTGCAGAGTGGCCAGCGAGAACCGGCCAGTGGACCGGGCACAGAGCTCGTCCCTGCGGAAAACCCCGCTGCCGAGAGGGCGGCGGGTGACGGGGTTTCCCAGGCGGGACACTGCGAACCTTGGTGAACAGCACGGCGCGCAGAAACGGAGGGAGGTTACGGCGCACGGCTCGGCCAAGCGCGCAGTCCCGTAGAGACGTGCCCGGACGGTGCAGGGCCGGTGCTTCCCTACGGCAGGCCGGCTCCGGGCTTCCACGGTGGCGCGGGACGGGAGGCGCCGGCGCTGCCCCTGAGCAGGACGGTGGCGGGGAGGGGAGGGCAGGTGGAGGGCAGTTTTCCTGGGCTGCGGACTGCTTAGCACGGCCACTCTGAGGGACCAGCGCGGGCTCTTTCACACGGTCAAGTAGAATGTTTCAGTAATCATGGAAGGATAAAGATTTTGTAAGAACATATAAAACACAGATGCCTGATATATACTGAGAGCCCAGTATAAATACGGCACTCATCAAGTCCAAAGTACCTGTGAGCTTAATATTTCCTGCACAGACTAGTGCTAAGATGGGAAGTGGCAGGGCGTGACTCTGTTTCCTCCACGAATAAAAAGGAAAGAGACCCCTAGTTCTCTATTACCCTCAGGAGCATTTTTGTAAGATTGTTTCGTTTGGTGCTTCAGGTAAGAGAGCTACCCTATCTGACAAAAAGCAAGAAAGATATGACTAAGTATTTCATGGAAGACAGCTAGTAAAGGCCAGGAAACATGTATTTCTAAATGCTAGGAATATGACCACGTCTAAGTAGCGTGGAGCTTTCTACAATTTGAGAAGAAGAGGATGAGGAAGAAGAGGACAATGAGGAAGAAGGGGAGAAGGAGGAGGAGAAAGAAGAAGGAGAAGAAGAAGAAAGAATTTTTATACAAGCCACCAAACCCCATTTAGGAACTAAATCATTTTGAAATGAGTTTCTGTCCACTAGAGAGCACAGATAATAACTTATACTTGTCAGTTAGATTTGGGAAACAAAGCAAAATAAAATTATATAGGTTTCTACCCTGTACACTTTCTCAGGACCTTTAACATGCTTCTAAGCCTAGGTTGCTATATTTCCCACCCAGAGAGGAGTCACATTATGGTATGAAATTAGATTAGAAAATGATGCTTTGGATAGAAATTTTCTCACCTTTCATCTGATCTCTCAACTCTACTGTATTCTCTTCAAAAGCCATGGATACCAACACGTTCAAGTTCTGGTTATAGATTATGGAGAAAAAGACCCATCCTACATTCTTGAAATTTACAGTGCATTGGAGGAGGGCAAATACAGAAACAGATGTAATGAAAGAAGAAACACAAATGCCATAAAAGGCACACTTGGGGATGGGAGGGCTCAGAGTGCAGCCAGCACACCTGTGACAGGATTTGAGGGCGGCTCTTCTCAAGAGTCCAGTTTTAAAAATCTCCCTGTAATTTTGGCTTATCAAACACAGACTCGTGCATGTTATCTTTTTCAGGAACTCAACAGTATCTGCTAAAGGAACGACTAAATGTGGAAACCAATTCTGAGGTCACTTAATAAACTGTCAACAGTAACAAAATACTTAGAAAAAATGTTAAAGATCGGAAAGAAAGCAGAGTCGGGAATTACAGGCAGCAATACAAGGTACTAAAAACAAGAACATAACCTAAGGCTTTCAAGTCCGATTGAAAATCACCCCCATAAAATCATCCGGATTCCATCCCAAAGATACAGTTGGACGTTCCTGTCCTACAGGTCAGGAGCGGCTTCTTAAAGGGGCACCCAGGCTGCACATGCGTGGTGAGGAGAAATCCTTCAGCGATCTTGGCTTCGGGGAAGTGGGTTTCAGCGGCTGCCCTGTGGAGCTGGAACCACCGAACCCTCCACTGGTCAGCTCAGTCACTCTGGGGACTTGTTTCTGTTTTGTTTTTGTTTCTGCTTTTACCAGGTTGTGAGACACACTTTTGAATCTGCGTGTCCACATGTTGGGTGGTTCCTGTACTGACGTAAAACTGTTCAGCTTGCCCTCTGCCATGAAGGTCTACTCTTACAACTTCTTAACCTTCCTCACTCTGAATCCAGTGATCACAGCATTAGCTGCTGAGAAACCAGAAAGTCTGAGTGGATAGAGCAGAACAAATGAAATTACCGTAAAAGAGGTAGCTTAGTCTGAAGGACGGTTCTATTTGGTGATGACAAAATTACTCACATACAAGTGAAATAAACATTCAAAGTCAATGTCCCACTCTGGGTCTCCCACTCCCTCCCTTTTGTGCAAGCACCTCGGCTGTCCGGAGCTTCTCCGTGCAGGCTCATCGCAGGGACCCCCAGTCCACCTCAAACAGCCCTTGCAAACATTTGATTAACACTCTGACGTGCGGGCCTCTGCCGGCCCCCAGACCCACAGCACGGCCTGGTAAGCAGGCCCCAGCTCCCTTGTCCTTCTGCATGACATAAGCGTCTCCATTCTTTCTCCTTCATACTGACATATTAAGTATCAATTCTATGCAAGAGAACATAGTCTTTGTCTTTTGAATCTGACATCAGAAAACGAACCTGTTATTTATTCAATGTATTAGAATTGATATTTAAAGATCATCTAAATTTGAGTATATTTTCTCCCTTTTTACAAGGCTTGCATCTCCAGCTACCTGCCTTCTTTATGGTCTCTCTTCCCTCTATGAGAATGGTCTAATCTATACTTACTCTCAATTCACCCTACTTCCTGTCCACGTGCTGACATCTACCTTTTCTTCTGGACAGAGAAGTAATTGCTGAAGTTCTTATTGATACTCTTTCCTTGCTTCCTTTCTTCTTTTTAGCTTATTTTCTCTTGTTCTTTCAGGGACTGTCAGCGCTCCTTTCCCAGATTCATGGTGGATCAAAATCATGATCAGCGCCCTAGCCCCACCCCTTCCCCTGCAGAAGAGGAAGCAGGAGCCAGGACGAGTGCTTTGCTCAGGAGTGTCAGTTCCCTTATTGCCCTGAAGTAACTGTTAGCTACATCTCTTCATTCTCAAAAGTGTCTTGGTCTAAAAGAAAGGTGGATAGTCTCCTTACTGGGGAATCTCTCTGGGACTGGCTCCTAAGCGGAGCTTCGTATACAATGTCAGAAAAAAATTACATGCCAGACAAGCTAAAATTCAAAGAACTCAAAAGTATGGGGGTAACTTAGGTCAAGGAACTTGTCTGTTGATTGTGCTCTCTGGATAGACCATTTATTCGTTTTCTCTAGGCAAACAATAGTGCTAACAGTTAAGGCAGGAATACAACGTCCCGTCACCATATTATGTTTCTGCCTCTGCCCTTTGACTTGCCCTATACACAGCAGTAACAGGCAGACTGATGACATCATTTTAACTCCTTCAATAGGACTGTTTTCTCCGGGGGTTGTGGGGCCTGAAGGATAAGAAGCAACTGAGTCGCCTTCTCTTACAGCGAGCCAGATGCACAGAAGACGGACCTGGCAAGTCCCCCCAAAGGCTAGCTCAGAGACTCAACTTATTTTACAGGCTCAACCACCTTCCTACATCAGGATGCTCATCTCTGAGCCTATGTGTCTCGGGATTTACATTCTGTTCAACTGGATGTAAGCCTGAGGGTCTACATCCGGTGAACGCATAGACTAAAGCTGAGCACCCTCTGCTCACGTCCTCTTCTGGTGCTGAGGAGGCCTGGCCCCAGCATAAACACAGCACGAAACAAAATACAATATCACTTACGGTATCAGGTTATCTCTACTCAGTGTACATCATATTTGCAATTCAATCAGAAATTACCAAGTGTATTAGGTAAGATAAAATCATTTCAACTTCAGGCAAGAAAACAAATGAAAATTATAAGTAGCAAAGGAGAGCTACACATGGAAATCATCAGATATAGATACTGAAATAACGTCTTAAAATTTTAAAGATAGCTGGGCATGGTGGCTCATGCCTGTCAAGCCACACACGACATGTTCACAATGCAAAGATCATGAAGTAGTCTTAGGGCTTGTATATGATACAGACACATGCATACGCACACACACGGGCACATGCACTCACACACGCGCGTGCACACACACACACACTGAACTACAAAGAAAGGCAGAGCTACAGTTAGCTCCCAACAGGGCTGAGATGAAGTTGACAACAAACACTGAGCTCTGCAAACTGATATCAAGGCAAACCTGAAACAGACTTGAACTACCAAGGGCCTGACATACCGAGAACCACACGTGTCTATGTGAAGCAGAAGAAGCTGCGGGCTGTGGGGAGCTGGTTCCCAGCACGCGTCAATACCACGTCTTCCTCTCTTCGGCCTCCCCACAACTCATCTCCCTCCTACTTTGTGGCTAGGAGAGAAGCTAATCAAATTCTAAGACAGCCTGTACCATCTCCGCCCGGGCATTGGGGCAGAAGTCTCGCTGAAAACTACCTTCTAGCCTCTCTGTGGAGAAAAGAAGAACATCCAGGATCCAGGTTTGGGCTCCAATTACAAAGCTCAGACACAATATGAACCTGTTTGCTTTGTTTCCTAAGCTATGAGGAGTGGGAAGGGTCTGCCTCCTTCCCCAGAGCTCCGCTTTGGGTCTGAACACAGGGCTTCACTCAGTAACGGCAGCTGGCTGGCGCTGCTTCCTCATGTGCCCACTGCTCTGACGGCCTCTAGGACAGTGCTGGGCTGTGGCAGGGTCCAGTGTCCCTGAACAGCCCGAACAAACACAGCCTTAAAAACACGGCCCAGCCTTCCCTGACTAACCTTCCCTCTCTACTGTAAAGTACACAGTTAACCCAGCTAGGAAATAGTGCAAAAGAAGAGATAAGAATCACTATTCTCTTCACTTAGCAAGTATTGCCCTTTGCCACAAGATGACATAAAACTATACTAAAACTTTTCCCTAAACAGGGAAATTCTTTATTTCTTAAGCTAATTGTGGGGACAAGAATTTTTGCTGTGATACAGAAAACCACTGGACAGGGAACAATTACTGAAAACATGTTTTGCTTTGTTGTTATGGAACCTCTAACCCTTAGGTTATCTTCAAGCTGTGGTGTAGAAAATGTTTTCCAGTGCTAAATTTAAATACCACTGACCTAGTGTCTAAGAACCCTATGCACAGCTGTCGCATCTTTCAAGTATGACATCCTGTAAAATCAAGCCATGATAGTCCGTAGAATCCAGAATCTTGAAACTTACAATGCTATTGCTATTTAATGTTAATAATACGGTCTGAAATTTTCAAAGTGTATAAAATGCAAAACAGTACAAATGTATTTATCAAAACCAAATGTTTAAAAGCTCTGTGGCCATCCTTATACTTTTTGAACACTCTTCTACTTCTGTTCGTCCATGTTTATAACTTCAAAGTGAAAACAGTTCCCTGAGGGTAAAATTTTGATTCTGTAACATTTCCTTCCACATTCAGACATCTCACCACTATTAATGCATGAATCTGCAAAGCAGCATATTTACAAATGGCCACAAAGCCAAATGTAACACTGATATAATTCACCGGCTCTAATTTCCTAAACAGAAGGAAATCACATAATAATCCAGTTTAAAAATCATTTTGTCAAAATCCCTAAGTCACATTTTATGTCTCATGTTATTAAAATGTGGCCAAATATGAGTACTTTTAATCTTTTAATATTTCACATATGCTATTTTAATTGAATTCTTAGAGCTAGCTTTTGAATAAGTGTACTGTTCCATTTTACAGATGAGGAAAACAAAGATTCATAAAGTTGAAGGATCTTCACCAAAACCATACAGCTAAACGGCTGACTCAGGACTGAATCCAGATCTCTGAGTGCTCTGTCCACCACCCCGTTGCGCCACCTTACAAGCTGGTGAAGTAACTTCACCACCACAAAGTTAGAAGTTCTCATCCTGAGATCCCTGAGCTTACAACACAATAACCCAGAGTTCAGCATCCACACTGACTTAGGGTCTGTAAAGGTAACCTTTACAAATTATGAGGACACTTTAAAATAGTTAATAATATTTAACAATGTAAAATAAAATAGATCAGAGAGAGAGGAAAGAATACTACAACACAGGGAGCGTCACGTGAGAAAAGACTTTTCAAAGAAAAGCAAGAACCAGAAAAAAGCAAGGTGCTACCTGAGTGAGCTGATCTTTCTAGGACTCCCGCCCTTCCTGGTGGTGTGTGGGTGATCACCAGCCCCCCGCTCTCGTGCCAAGGCGGCAGACCTGAGGCCCCCGGTCCTCCACTGGGCGTTTCCTAGGCCTGCTACGGCATGCGCTGCCCTTCCAGGCCCCTTGCGCCCCCACACCAGAGCCAGGCCTCCCAGAGAGGGCAGGTCCCACCCTGGGTCCCCAACCTTCCCTAGCCTGACTCTGTGATCTTACTTGGCACACGACGCCACTGTTGGACATGCCTGTGACTCCCACTTGACTGTGAGTACTTTGAAGAGGCTTCTGAAATATCCTATAAAAAGAAACTACATTATTATTCAATCTTGTTTTCCTGACGCCTTATAAAGTCAGAGCCTTGGAGTCAGTGTTCAGTAAACATTGGTTCGAGACAGGAAATCACATGGTTACATCTGTGTTGTGCCATCATCCTAATCTGCACAAATGCATGTAAGGCCAGGGCTAGGGATGTAACTCAGTGGTGGCATACTCGCCTGGCATGAGAGAAGCCTGGGTTAAAGTGGAGAAGGGAGGGGCGGAGGCAGAGGCAGAGGCAGAGTGAGACAAGGAGGGAGGAAAGACTGAGAACAGCTCCAGGAAAGCAGTCCAGCTGGTGGTAGCAAACGACAGAAGAGTCTCGGATAAGAGAAAGTTCTCACCAGATCTAAAATGCGTAACTGTACATTGCTACCGTTCATCGATTCACAGAAGCCTCCACGGAAGTGCTCAGAGGTGACACCGCTTGTTTGAGGTCCATTAGGGAGCTCTGAAGAGAGCCGCCCTCGACGGTCAGTCTGCACCCTGAGGTCTCGCGTTTGCAACCTTGAATCCTGCATTAGTAACGCTGAATTCCAAAGGGACCAGTGCTATCAAGAGGCACAAAGGCCTAGAGACACGAATCAACATTAAAAAATCAATGCCTTTTCTATATGCTGCCAAGGCAGTAGCTGAAAAAGTCAAGAAATTCCATTCACAATAGCTTTAAAAAAATAAAATACCTAGATCGATCCATTTAGGTGCAAATGGAGACACCCGGAGGATATACTAATAAGTGAAATCAATAGATCACAGATAGACAATTACCGGATCTTGTCTTTGGCATGAACACCTGTAGACGCAAATGAGCTCTAGAAAGTAGGACAGCTTTTATAGAGTGCAAAATTTCTATAGGAAACCTGGTGTGGGACTGTGATGAGGGGAAGGAATAAATATGATACAGAAAGAAAATAAAAGAGCATGTATAAAGGGGGGAGGAGATGTGGGTGGGTAGGGATATGGGTAAAAATGAGAATTAACTTGTGTCATATACTGGTACAAATTCCCCAATGTTATACATGATTTTGAGATGTATATAAATTGTACCAATAAAGAATTCAATTTATAAAATAAAATAAAATACCTAATCAAAGAGGTAAAAGACCTCTATGATCAAACTTTCAGAACATGGAAGAAAGAAACCAAAGACACCAGGAGATGGAGAAACACCCCATATTCATGGATAGGCAGAATTAATATTGTTAAAGTGGTCACATTATCAAAAGTGATCTACAGATTCGACCCAACCTCTGCCAAAAATCCAAAGACATCCCTCACAGAACAAGAGAAAACAATCTCAACTTCGTGCGGAAACATAAAATCCTTGGGACAGTCATGGCAATCCTAAACAAAGGCTGCAGGCACAATACCTGATTTTAAAATTGTTCTACAACCTACAGCACCAAAAGCACCACAGTACTGGCACAAACAATACAACAAAGACCAACAGAATAGAATAGAGGACACAAACAAAAACATGTCATTACGGCCATCTGATTTTACCTCAAAGAGGCCAAAGATATAAGGGTGGGAAAAAAACAGCCTCTGGTAAAATGGTGGTGGGAAAACCTTATTTATGTGTAGAAAGTAGAAACTAGAGCTCTGTTTCTCACCCTACATAAAAATAAATCTGAAGTGATCAAATATCTAGGAATAAGACCTAAAACTTAGAAAGTAATGGAAGAAAACACAGGGAAACACATGAAGCGACAGGCAAAGCTTCCCAATAGGACTCCAATAGCATAGAAAATAGAAGTGAGAGTCAATAAGTGGGACAGTATCTAATTTAAAAGTTCCTGCACAGAAGGGGATACATCTAATGAGAGAAGAGACAGTACAAAGGATGCCAGCTATCTGCCCCATATCACAAACACAGAACTGAAAATATCAACACCAAAAAATTAAGTAACCTACTCAATAAATGGGCAAATGAATTAAAAACTTCTCAAAAGAAGTACAAACAGTCAATAAGTTTGTGGAAAAAATGTTCAACACTGTTAGCTGTTCAGGAAATGCAAATTAAAAACAACACTGAGAATCGAGCTCCCCCAGTCAAAATGGCTATCACCAAAAACACAAAACACACCACTGACGAGGAGACAGGGAAAAGGCACTCTTCCACACAGCCGGCGGGAGCATACACTACACAGCCATGATGGGAACCAGCCTGGAGGCTCCACACACAACTGAACTAGAGCTGCCATCCGGGCTACCTCCACCGCTCCTTGGTTGGCACCCAAGGGCCTGGAGTTCGCGCGGCTCCCCTGCCTTGTTATTGTTGATTTCCTAGGACAGCATTCTTTCGGGAGCAAGATGGAATCTTGGTGTGGTGCTTATTGGCACTTCTCTAATGGCTGGAGATATTAAACATTTTTCATATATTGTTTGACCACTTATATTTCTTCCTCTGTAAACTGTCTGTTCATTTGTTGACCAGGTCTTTAATTTTAGGTGGTTTGATTTTTTTGAGTTCTTTGTATATTCTAGATAATAGTTTGATGAGTAGCTACCAAACAGATTTACCACTCTGTAGGTTGTCTCTTTGACTGAATCTTTTGCTGTTCAGAAGCATTTGTCGATTCTTACTGCTATTTCCCATGCAACTGAGGTTCTGTTTAGAAAATCTTTTCCTATTCCTATGTCTCCAAGTATTCTACTTATTTTTGTCTCCAGAAGGGTTAGTGTTTCTATTTTAATATTTAGATCTTTGATCCATTTTGCTTTTAATTTAGTACACAGTGAGAGTTAAGGGTCCAATTTCATTCTTCTATAAATGGGTAACCACTTGTTGAATAGGTGATCTTTCTTCCAACATATGCTTTTGGAGCCCTTGTCAAAGATCAAATAGTTGGGTATGTCTGAGGTGGCTTCTGAATCCTCGGTTTTATTCTCCTGATCCACATATCTGTTTATGTTCCAGAACCATGCTGTTTTTATTTCTATTATTTTGCAGTATAGCTACAAGTCTGATATTGCTATAACACCAGCTATGCTCCTATTGCCCCAAATTACTTTTTTATTTGGAATCTCTTCTAGTTCTATGTGAATTTTAGGACTGTTTTCTCGAGATTTGTAGAATATGCTGCTGGTGTCTTGATTGGGACTGTTTTGAATCTTTATAGCAGCTCCAGGCGTATGACAATTAGACAATATTGGTTCTGCCCATCCAGGAACATCTTTACGTTTTCTGGTGTTCTCTTCAGACTCCTTCCTCAGAGTACTGTAGTTTTCTCTGTAGAGTCCTTTCACTTCTTTGAAAACCATTATTTTATAAAATTAATAAGAATTTATAAGAGGTACAAAGTTCAATTAAAATTTTTAAAGGATTAATGTTAATAATAACGATGACTAACATTTTCTAACCAATGATCTCTGGCCAAGCATTGGACCAGAAACTTTGCACACATCATTGTATTAAATTCTCACCATGTTCCTATAAGCAAGTAATCATCTCTGGTTCCACTGACCCATGGAAGCAGCAAGACTTAGATGATATAACTTGACCAAGATCAGGAAACCAGGAAGAGTGGAACAAGGACTGAAACCAAAGACCGTCTCCACAGTCCAATCTTCATCACGCTGAGCTTTGTAACAGACAGGGCTTGTGTCCAGATGCGCCCTCAAAGCCTCATGCAGCCGCAGGTGGGGCTTTTTCAGAGGCAGCTGGATCTCAAGTGTGTGATGCTGGGGTGACTGAGGGTGCCACACTAGGCCCAAGGGCTCTGGGATCGAGGGTGTGAGTGCCGCCTGCGGTGAGTAGCCTGGATAAGACACAAACACCAGCAAGAGCTGCGGTCCCGCGTTTTGCTGCCTTCTGCCTGCCACGAGCCGTCTCTCCCTGCGGTGCCACCTCGCCTCGGAGCCGCTGACGACACACTGAAAACTACCAACCGAGCTACATAAAATTCTCCGCCCACCTTTCATTTTGGGTGTCAGGCACTTTGTCTCAGCAACGAGTAACTTTTAGCCAGTTGTTTTAAATTCAAATAGAGACAGAGAGGAGGGTGTGGGGTGAGACAGACCTCTGCGCATGTGGGCTCTTTAACAAGCCACGCGACCTTGGGGAACTAATTCACTTCTGTAAACTAAGATGGCTTCTCTGTAAAATGGGGAAAATAACAGACCCCTTTATTGTGGAACTGTTAGGAGGAGTGAGAGATACAGTATTTGTGCACAACGCTCAGCAGATCAAAAGCCACAATAAGTGTGCTCAGAGGAGATCAGCAGGCCCCGCATCGAGAGCACATCTGAGAGACTGAATGTTAGAAACAGATTCCATAAAAAGTAAAGGGCAGAACGTCAGGACTGAGGGTACGAAGCGGCGAGCCTGGCACGGTGGGCAGCACAGGGACTGACTCCCTCAAGCGCCTAATGCCCTCCAGCCACGAGTACGTGCTGGGACTAACAGGCACATCGGTGAGCATTGGTTCATCTGCCACTAAAAATATCCCGCCCTGAAGTTTTCTTTTAGCCTATGGAGCAGTTGCTAAGGCCACGGAATTACCTTCTATATTTAGCTTCTTCATCTGCAGCATAAGGCTGGTGATAACATGTCACACGCTAGATAACATGCAGAAAGCTTCCACCGCAGTGCCTGAAATAGCACGGCAGATACTTAATGAACTGTAATGGAAGAGTTTTAATATAGTCCTAGGGAGACAAAGGGAAAGAGGTGATCGGTAAAGGAAAGTGTTTATCTTGCAGAGGGATAAAGTGAAATGTAGACGGAGATAGCTACATTAATCCAAATACAAAACGCTGTATTTTAGGGAGAGATCTCTTCTCTTATACAGCACAGCAGCTCCGAGGTGAGTTCACACTGCCGAGTGTCAGACTGACCAGTCTAACTGGAGACGGCTCGGAGGGCGCCTCTCTCTGGCACAGCTCCTCGGGCACTGAGAGGCCGGAAGGAAAGCAGCTGCGGGGCAGACACTGCGCCTGTGCCCCCTGCGTCCCTCAGAGCGGCACACGGGTCCTTGGTGGCCGCGTTCAGAGTCACCCCACAAGCCCCGCAGAGAAACCCCAACACAGCTGCAGGCTGCGGAGGGGAGAGAGATGTTAAGGGGGCACCAGAGAAGGGCAGAGACACACGGTCTCCTCGTCCAGTCGGCGGCTCCGAGTGGAAGCCAGGTTTAAGGGGAGCGGCTTCTGTGTCCCCCTCTGCCCACACCCCAGTCGGGGCCGCTGGCTCAAAACAGCACACAGACGGGCCTGCAGACCACACGTGTGAGGCGCACGGGCAGGCGGGGAGCGCCACGCACACCACAGAGCACCAGAGGGAGGGGAGCCAGGCAACTGCCCACACGGGCACTTTCATCCGCCAGAACCGAGAGAGCTCCGTCCCCCGGGCGCGGCCCCAGCCCAGCCTGTGCCCAGCGGAGCCGCCCCTGGCCCGGGGGAGCCCAGAGCGGCAGGGTCTTGAGCCTTCGGTGCCACGGTCCTCGGCGTGCCCTGCACCTCCTGCCGCCTGCATGAAGGCAGCAGGGCCCTGGTGGTCACAGCCCAGAGCAGCGCCCGAGGCCGCAGGGACGACCCCGGCAGCCTAAGGGCGCCCTGAAGCGACGGAACCTCTTGAGTCTTTACATTCGTTGTGCGCTTTCTGGTCAAAGTATCCACAGTTTCGTCCATCACCAGCTCAGATGGACCCTGGGCACAGACGGGCCCTGAGAGCTGACAGCACCGCACTGGACGCGCCTCGACCTACCGAAGCCCGTCCTCCCTGACGCAGGCCAGCTCCACGGGAGTCAGTGCGCCACGGGCTGCACGCTGAAAGATGCTTAGGGCTGGGGCAGTGTGGGGAGAGGGCCGAGAGGACCCCAGCGAGAAACAAAGAGCAGCCCCTGTGCTCCGGGCAGGCAAGAGCACCCCCAGCCACCTCCCAAGCCCAGCCCAGGAACTGGAGAGTAGCCAGGAGGCCCCAGTCCTGGCTCTGCTGAGGCTCAGAGAAGCGAAGCTCGGAGTCACGCTGGCCAAGAGCAGCGGCCCCTCGGCAGAGCCCCCCCCCCCCCGCCGTCCCCACCCTGCGCTAGCACGGAAAAGCAACTGAAATGACCGCCCACCAAAATGCTTTGCAAAGAACAAAGGGTTAAGCGTAGACATGCTCTGACTCAGCGCAACTGCGGCAACAAAAGGCACAGACCCAACCCACAGCCCGCCGGGGCTGACGCTCCGTCCGCAGGGGCCGTCCCCGGGGAGGGCTGGCTTCCCGGCGGCGTGAACAGCTCCAGGACCTCAGTGCTCTCCCCGGGAGGCGTGGAGCGCAGCCTTCCCGGCAGGCCGGCGCGGGGGCCACGGGCCTCGGCAGAACACTTCGCACAGGCAGCTGCACCGCTATAATTAAATCTGCAGCAGTCATGCTATTATTTATTTAGCAGATTTTTTCATGTACCCTTCACCGAGGCCTCTGGGAACACACCGTAGAGAATACTGAGGAAGCAGAGAAAGGAGCGGAGGGCGTGCGTGCTCAGAGCCCGGGCGGGCGCAGCCAGGCCGACCTCCCAGGGCCCCCCACGCCTGGGGCTCCCGGCCCGGCCTGCCGTGGCCCCCTGACCGGCCGACGGCTGAGCCTGGGCCCCGTCCCCCCTGCGCGCCAGGCACGCTTCCGCTGCCCACAGTCCCGCCCCCCTGCTTGCTCCGCCGACAGTTACCAAATCAGAAAATGTCAAGACTACCAAGTCCACGTCTCCTCTTCGTGACTATATGCCTATAAACAGCCATTCGCTTCTTTTTGAGTATTACAGTGGAAGAAAAAGCACTTAATTTGATTCACGTGTCACCTCTCCCGACCCTTCCCCGGCAGAATTCATATTCCTTTCTCTGCATCATTGACCTTGAAGACGAGCCTCCCCGAGCAGGGGCTGCGTCCGGCCAGTGCTGTGCTCTCGATCCCCAACACACCGTTCAGTGCACTAGAGGCCTCAGGGAAAGATTCATAAATAGATTAGTGCCAGAGCACTCTCTCCATCCCCATATCTAAATTAAACTCCCCCGGAAAACAACTACCTGCTACTGTATTTTTATGCCTGGACCAAAGACGACGGGTGGATTCCTGCTCACCAGAGGACAAGCAGGCTGAGCCTCCCGCCTCCGGCTTCCCGTCTTGGGAGCTCTGGATGAGTCTCTTCAGTCCTTCTCTTAGACCATCCTCTTAGTGCCTGGACACCGCCCTGTGCTAGACTTGGCCATTACCACATCTTGCCAACTAGTTTTGGAGAATAAGCACTTTTAAAAAGTCTAAATTTGATGAAAATCATGAAGTTTCTATCCAAATAAAGCAACACTTTTCATACACTGTTAATCATTTCCTACTTTGAATTTACATAGTTTGCCTTTATTATTTCTAAATTCATGTGATTTCCAGCCCATCATCACATTATGTATATTAATTATATTACTTACAATGAAGACAGCTAACTTGGTCAGCCCTGTGTCACCTGAATACCTGTTGCTCATACTTTGCGTCGTAGTCCAAACTGCGATGAATCTGATTAGCACAGGCACAAACTAAAAGTGCCATGAACTTGAAAAGCTCTTCCACATTTACAGTGGCTAATACCTAACATACGAGGAGTGTAAGTATTTACATAGTGGAAGATCCTCTAAGGAGCCATGCATGGAAGGACATGACCGCAATTCCAGCACTCCAGGAGGCTGAGACAGGAGAACCCTAAGTTTCAAGTTCCAGCTTGGGCAACTTGGAGACTTACTAAAACCCTATCTCAAAATTTAAAATAGAAGCGGCCGGAGATTTAGCTCAGTGGTGCTGGCGCCTGCCTTGCAAGCACAAGGTCCTGAGTTCGATCCCAGTAACCACATACAATGCTGGGCGTGGTGACTCACGCCCATCAGCCATCAATACCACATACCACAGTGCCCGGCATGGTGGCTCACGCCTGTCATCCCAGCACTCGGGAGGCAGAGGCAGGAGGATTGCTGAGTTGGAGGCTTGCCTGGGCTACACAGTGAGCTCAGGGCCAGCCTGAACTACAAAGTGAGACCCTGTCTCAAAAAAACAAAAAAAAAGTGCTAGCTGCTTTCTACTTCACTAGTGTGACATCTTTCTGGGAGTTTCATAGCCATCGGGACTGAACACTGTCTCCTCCCTTGAAAATATCCTCGGGACACAGTTTTACAGATATTTTCAGAATGCCCTGAGGAAAAGACTACTTCCCCAAGAAGTCTTCTCTTTTTTCTTTTTTAGAACTTCACAGCTACTTTAAATTGTAGTGGCTTCTAAAACCGCTTCCTCTTAGAAGAAGCATCTTGGGATCGCCAGACTCCCTCTTCTTTATTTCTCAGAATTTCAAGAGAGCTGTAAGTTCTACCTGCGAAGCAGTGAGCAACACACAGACATGGTGAGGAAGGGGCAGACATTTCTTCCCTGAACAAGAGGTTTTTCTGAAATGAGTCCGGCACATAGCTGGATTTCAATTTGACTTGTTCTTGCTTATTTTCAATAATATACTCAGATTATTGCCACAATGTTTCCTTGAAGTCTGAACTCTAATAAAAATGTATATGTGAGACTGAGTTGTAAAGCTTTAGAATTAATAAACTCAGGAATCATTCCCAGCGAATAGCAATTCCTTTCCCAGCTCGATCTGCCTTCCCCCAATTTCATGTCATAAGAAATGAAGCAGCTCATATCTAAAAGCAGAATGCTGTTTCATGGCCCACGATTTGAAATGTGCTAGACTTGAGCATACTTACCAATGGCAACCAGAACATTCTCCTGTGCTGTTAGCTGGCTTATTTTAAATAAAGAAACGAAAAGGTTCAGTGCTATTTTCTTTAAACTACATCAATCAGCCAATTAATTACATTCACCCCAATTTCATTATGAGAAAATGTGTAAGTGGATTTTAACACATGAAGGCAAGCTATATTTGAAATATTCCATTTACATGATTGTCCTAAGTGGAAAAATTTTAAATGTATGCATTTCAAGCAATTTGTCAGTCTAATAAAACACAGTGAGCATAATAAGAAATCCTAACTTGCAAAGCAACCAGGATGAAAAGATAACGACAGTACTGAGAAATCACTCTTGAGAAACTCTCGTGGTCAGAGCCATTTTCTCAGCCCTCATATCAAGTCTCAAGAGCTGGGGTAACTAGCTGGGCACCTGCGCTCCCCAGCTGGCCTCTTCCACACGACCAGGAGGAGGCCCCGCCTGTCTCTGCGGTGACATGGGTGTGCGCATAATGGTGACAAGTGACCCTTCACGGGTGCAAATGCTGCGCACGCGGTAACAGGGGCGACTCCGGACAGGCGTCATTAGCAGCCGCCAAGCATTCGAGGAAGATATAAGGAAGAAGCAGCACCTGACAGATCTTGGAACAGAGGAGGATGCAAAGGAGGGCAGAGGGCACGGGAGGCTCCACAGAAATGCACGCGCACAACCCTCAGGGAAGGGTGGCTGGCAGCGCAGTGTGCGAAGGGAAGTGTGAAGCGCTAAACTAGTGAGGTCAACTTGAAAGACAAGCAATGACATCTGAAAACAAAATTGATTTCCATCCCATCCAAACTTACACAAAACAAAACCAGAGACAGCGGCTCATTTAAATAATGAAATCAGTGAAGATTTGGGTAATAATTAAATCACAGTAAGTAATTTCCTGTTCACTCAACAGCCCTGTGGAGAAGAGAGTTGTAAATGAATCACAGTGTCTGTGTTATGCATCAGAAAACCAAAGTCCACATGTTTATTTAACTTATCCATGTTCTTCTTGTGATGAACCCAGTGAAAAATTTTTAAAAACTGTTTTTCCCAAGTCCCAGGGGAAATAGTTATAATAATATGAGTCTGTTGGACTCAGTCACCTCGTATTTATATTTAGGAGGAATTCACAAAGAGCTGGAGAGTCAGCAAACCATGTGGAGCTGGAATACGATTCATGAGTCCAGTGAGTTCTATCCCACAATGACCCACTGTGCTTCACAGATGAGTCTGCTAGTTCATCTAATCTCCTTCTGCTGAATTTACTCGGGACTCTACAAAAATTGAAAGTATCATCAAAATGCTGATTTTATCAGACATGAGGAGTTTAGGGACATTATTTCAAAGAATCCCAAGGGACATAGTATTTCCATGTATTGAGTGAATCAAGTCCTTTGTGCCTGGTTAAACTGGAATGGTTAGATTTCAGTTTACTCCCCCACTGCTTACCCATTAAAGTACGACTGTTTTGTTGTTATCTGTTACTTGTTTACTACAGTGGAGACTTCCCAAAGCCCTCTCTTTGGCTGATAATTCTAGCCACATGATTCTCTCTCTCTCTCTCTCTCTCTCGCCTCTCTCTTATTCCTTCCTTTTCTTCTTTCCATAATTGAGTTGATCAGTACATTGTAGGAATACATTATGATCACATTCCTCACTGCAAATTTATACCTGTATGTATCTTCATTCTTCTCTCCCATTCCCCTGCCCTCCCTTCAACCCCCCAACCCCACATACATGAGCTTTTTTGTTTTTTCCTATCATTTTTCTTTCCCTTCATTGCTTTCCCCAGCCCCCACCCAATTACCACTGAGCATTTCCTTCCTGTTTCAGAACACCTATCACACATTCTGGACCTCATTTACACCTTCAGTTTCTCACACTAGAGAAATAATATGGTATTTACACATCTGTGTCTATTTGTTTCACTATAGAATGGCCTCAAAGTACATCCATTTAAGTATAGACCTCTAATTCATTCTTTTTGGCTGAGTAGTACTTCATTTTATATATAAAAAAAACCTCATATCTTCTTTATTCAGTCTCCAGATGAAGGGCATATCCAGTCTCCAGATAAGGATTTACCTATTACAAACTGAACTGCTATGAACACGGGCGTGCATATGTCATTGTGATGTGATGGCTTTTAACTCTTTTGTGAATATATCCAGTAGGGAAATAACAGTCAATTGAGACCTCTAAACCTAGTTTTTGAGGAATCTCCACACTGATTTCCACAATAGTTGCACCATCTACGTTCCTACCAACAGTGGACAAGGACTCTTTTCTCCCCGCAGCCTCACCAGCATTAGTTAGTGGATGATTTCCTGATAGCACCCATTCTTTGTGGAGTGAGATGGAATCTCAGTGTTGTTTTCATCTGCATCTCTCAATAACCAGTGACGTTGGACATTTTTTCATGTTTTCTTAATGTTTTTACTTCTTCATCTGAAAAATGTTTATTCATTTCATAGCCTCACTTTTGAATTGGGTATTTAAATTTGGGGGCATCTCAATTTTTTTAAAGTTCTTTGTATATTATATATTTCATAGAGTAGACCTTTGCCTGAGGAACAGCTGAGAAAGATTTTCCCATATTGCAGGTTGTCTTTTCACTCTTCTGGTGGTTCTCTTGCTGTTCACAATTATCTTTTTTTCACCAAAGTCCAGATGCAGCTGACCACAAGCACCCCACTTTGCTAGGTCTCCCCGGGTAGACATAGACTCACAATCTGAGACCCTATATGAAACGTTTTAAGTTCATGTCAGCCTCTTGACCAGCTCCCCCGATTCTAGCCAAGGTGCAGACATGCAACACTGACTCTTTCAAGCCCCACAGCAGAGATGGAGATGGCCACCCAGCCGCCATATGACCCTTAAGAATTTTCAGAAGAATGTTTCATGGCCACGCTGGTGGTCACTCTCCTCAGCAGTGTGTACCTCAAAGGCAGACTATGGCCAGAAACTGGCAACTGGACACGTTTCGCTGTGGCTTCAGGGCTACGGGAGACCTGACCCCAAACACCCGGAATTCACCACACTGAGGAAGACCCGAGGTGTGCAATAGGGCACAGCTGTGACTGCAATGTCATTTATCTTCAGGGAAACTGCTTCTTCTCTTCAGGCCCCAAGCTGGCCGACATCTATGAGGCAGGGCTGACTGTACAGACTCTAAAGCCTCTGCCTCAGTTGGTGCCCAGACCATGGTAACTGTGATTTACTCTGTAGCTGGAACAGACCGTCAGCATCGCGTAAGTGGACGTTTGTGGCAATGCCAGCAGGGAGAAGTACTGAATGAGCAACACTGGAGCTAGTTTGAAGTTCAAAGCTGATACAAGGATGGCAGAGCCCCTTTCTAAGCTCCTCTGTGTGTGCGCACAGGACACTCCGTAGGCAGAAAGACCTGCATGGTGTGATTCAGTACTGGCTCCCAGATTGCGGAAAAAATCCCACTGCCCTTTTAATACAGTGACAGCAGGAAAAGAAGTATTATTGCTGTCTTTTAAGTTCAGTTCTAGGAGTAAAACCAGATCATTGCTGGTGACACAAGGAAAAATCAGGAACTCTGCTGATGACTGCAAAGGTTGGCGATTCTGCCAGGGAAACTGAGTCAGCAGCATCAAGGTCACTCAGAAGCGTGAACTCTGAAGTGGGGGCCCTTCTCCTCCTGAAGAAGGCCAAGTGCAGCCTCCGCTATGGGTGACCCAGGCTGCCCATGCCCGCGGCGGAGGCGATGGCGCCGCCTCCGATGACGGCACTCCCGCAGAGCTCTGGACAAGCCCCTTCTGGGCAACCAACTGTGCAGCCTGGATGTCAGTTCTCCGAAGACTTTCTCAGGGGACGGAAGAAGGGAAGGAAATGGAAGCAGAGCCAGGCTCCAAGTGTGTCCAGTGAAGCCTCAAAGCTAACATCTGACCGACTCTTCTTGCAACTTTTCTTTTGATTACAAAAGTTGACCACCAAGAAGGACTCTTGAAAAGATGCCGTTTGGGGCTGTCAAGCAAATTCCTCGAGCCGGAAGTGTCTCTGAGAGCTGGGACAGCTGGCACAGGCAGGAGCGCTCCGGGCCGAGCCGACGGCACGCGCTGTGGACCTCCGTACCCGAGATGCCGGCGAGCTGCCAGCCCTGCACGCAGCGAGACCAGGGCGCAAACGGGCTCTCGGGCCTTGTTCCCCAGCTGCTCGGGGGCCTCAGACCACGCAGGAGGCGAGTGCTAGGGGCCAGCGAGCTTTTCCCTTTAGCTGGGCTGCTGAGCTCTTATGGCACAAATTATAAAGGAGAAACTCAACTCTGGCTGCAGACAGTGGAGAAGGCTTGTTAAAATGTTAAAAACAGCATGGCACAAGCGGTCTCTCTTTGGGGAAGTTAACTAGACTAGCCGTTCTCAGGGATCCAGAGAGTAAACTTAGGCTCAGAGATCTTACGGAAAAATGCAGAAAATTACAAAAAGGCCATATTCCTTATAGTCTTCTTTATAATTACAAAGATTAAAAACAACTCAGTTCAGACTATAGAAAGAAGATCATCTCAACAAAATGTGTTGCGTGCACTCTGTAGCCTTTAGGAACAATACAGAGCGCCCCTGCCTGTGTATTACGGAGCTCACATCAAAAAGAGTTGTAGGACAAGATGCTCCTGTTTCTCTTTTACCTGCATAAGTATGTGAGTATTTATGCATCAAAAGTATCCAGAAGACTCTATATCAAACTGCTGAAATGGTTAGAGGGGTTAGAATTTAAGAACTTTTACCTTACTTTATTCATATTCCCTACTTAAATTTTATGGCAATTCCATGTACTTCTGAATTAGAAAATTCTGAGCTTTTGAAAAGCTTATAAGTAAAAACACATTACTCTGATACATAAAAAAGTTGCATGTATGTATTTACAACTATGACTATTTTCAGTCATTCCCTTACGACGTTCACCTCAACATGTCCCAGTGTGGGCCGTGCATACAGAGACCCCAGTGTGGGATCTCTGCACCCAAGGCCACCGCCGGCGGCTCCCTCACTCCGCGAGAGGCTTCCTAAGGGTGTCCCGGCACACAGCCAGCTCCACACCTGAGGAGGGGACGGGGGCCTCTGGCGTAGAACACGCCAGTCTGTCCTTCAAGGTATTAAGAACTGCGACCCTTTTTGCTAAATGTCAGCCCAGGGACACGGGGCTTCCAGCACTGGGTCCTGCCGGCCGCAGGGCAGGGAGGCTGTGGCACAGGCCCGCCAGTCGCTCCGTGCCGCTCCTATCCAGCGGCTTCCCAGCAGCCTGCTGGGGGGTGCTGGGGGCTCCTCACGAGGATCCAGGCGGGGCCGCCCGTCCTGCGGCGCCTCTTGGGCGGTCAGCCTGCCTCAGCCCCGGGCCGGCCGAGGGCGTCTCTCTCAGAGGCCCAACCTTGCTGCTGTCCGTGCTCTGTGCAATTTACACTTTTGAACACTTAGACTTTGGACTAATATCAATTGATGGTAACACAACTGACAATGTAGAGAAAATACTGCAACTAGGGACCCCTGTTCTTCCTTACAATACTTCATTGGCACAAAGGAAGCCCCGCGTGGACAGGCTCAGGGCCTCCTTTCTGTGGCTGCCAGGCTGGGAGCCAACGCCGTGGGCCCATGTGTCCCGGACTTAGCTCGCGCCAGTGCCCACGTGGGCTCGCAGGAGCCGCGGCCACGATCCGGTCCTGACTCCCTAACCCCCCGCGGCCCGACAGTCTCTGTAAAACGAACATCCGAACACACAGCCCTCCGGGCAGACGCTGGAACTGTTTCCCTGACCTCACGAGGGTGCAGCCTGCCGCCCCGCCTTGGCCACCCGGCGCCTGTCTGTCCCTCTGGGTCTGACTGCACCGCTCTCCTCCGGCCACAGCCCCGCTCTCGCCCTCGGCTCGGCCCGCAAGACTCCTCCTCTCCCCGCAGCAGTGCTCCTGTCCCCTCCACACTGCCTGCCTCGCTGTCTGCTCTGACCCAAAGCAGCGAAGCTGTGAGTCTCAATCCACCAGCCTCACCCACCCCCAGCCACCGCCCAGAACCCCACCCCAGAACCGAAGCCCCGGTGCAGGAACGCAGTGCAGTTCCAGACTCATCCTCTACAGGCCTCACGAACCGAGGCCGCGCAGTTACTTCAAATCATGCTTCCCAAGTACCTGAGGACCCCGCCTCCTACGCGAAAGGAGGAGCGGAGATCAGGGGGTTTATCTGCTGCATCTTAAGGAGACACAGAACCATCCTGGTTTTAAACAGTCAGCAGCGCTTCCCAACACCACCACCAGCCACCACGGGCCAGGGCAGAGGCCACAGGGTGAGAAGCGGACAATGCCCTGTGCAGAGGGCGGCAGTGAAGATAGGCTTGGGCTGTGCTGGTCATCTGGCCGGCTGGTGCGGGCGGAGAGGGTGCGGGTCTCAGCCACACGAGCCATCACTTTACAAACCAACCTGCGGCCAAATCCGGTCAGAAGACTAGGGGGCACGCTCACAGGGCAGACGGTGGGGCGATGAGCACTGGGGTGTAAAAGCCAGGTGAGCACGAGCAGGGTCACAGGAGCCTCCGGCTCTCCCTGCAAGGCCGCGGGACGCCCCGACGGGTCACATGAGCACCTCCGCTGCCCGCGGGCTGCACCGAAGCCGCACGTGGACCTGGGAGGTGTCACCACCGTCCTAAGAAACCTGGAGGTGAAGTCAGTGTACAGTGACGGGACAATCTCTTGACTCTGAGCTGAGAACTGAACTCAAGACCTTGCATCAGCTGAGCGTGTGCCTCACATTTATTTGCGCCAAGTTTGAAAAGAACAGAAAAGAAATACAGGGAGACAGAAAAGCAAACCAAGCTAATATAATGAAGATAACCAGACAATGTAAAACAAACAAACAAACAAACACCCCATAGCAACAAAAGAGAAGTGATTATTTATATATATTCACAACTAAAGGAGCTCCAGATGTCATTTAATCCATTCTCCACAGGTGTTTTTCTGCTTTATAAATATAACATCCAAGGTGGAATATTGTTGAAACATTGAACTACCCAAATCTTGGCTATGCTCTTCTGCTGTTAACTATTTTGAGCTTTTTCTCCACCGGGCAGCTGCTCCTAAAATCATAAGCCAGAAAGAAAAAAAATGCAGTCCACAGATTTGTTTCTTCTGTTTTCCCAAAACAGAATCTTAGGAAAAAATATGCCCCGCATTCTGTCACTACGAGCTGTCAGAAAGAGTCGTTCTGTTCCTCAGCTTTGAACCCATCTTCTGTGCTGGTGGGAGCTTGTGCAGCGCCAGGAAGCGGCCAGCAGCGCGGCCAGCACTCAGACCGTGTCCGGGCACAAGGAGCTGTCCATCCGGCGCTTCGGGCTCCAATGCAGGGAAGGCTCGGGCCAACTTGGACAAGTACACAGGATAGGTTTCACTTCGCTGCCAAGATCACTTCCAGGACATTGGCTAATTAATTATAAAAGCTTTTTCAAAACAACTTTGGGCCTGGCAACCTTTTTTCCTACCCAAACAGGAAAAACAGGTTAAAAAATAAAAGCCCAGGTTTGCTGTGTTAAAGCAGGTTTTCAAAACACAGGCTTGCATTTGCCATAACTTCAACTTAGTTACAAGTCTACTTTTTTCCTTGTCCTAAAAAGAAGCAGGACTTGAAGTTACTAGAAGAGTAGTTATGGAAAATGGAAACTAGCCCTCGCTTCTCCGCTGCCGTCGGTTATACAGGGGATGGCGGATTAGTTAGAAAGCTCCTCTTCAAGCTCTTCGGCAGCACATATACTACAAAGCTCCTCTTCAAGCTCTTTTGTAGGAGGAGAAAAATAACATTTCTCCTTCCTTTTGGAAGAACGCACTGGTAAGAGATACAATTTCATTAGAGAGATGTTCTTAGGATTGCGGTAGCATCATCAAGCCTCGTTTGCTGGCTCTGCAAACAGAGCAGAGCTCCTGGGTCAAACCTTCCGGCTTCCTTTTGACAGGGGTCCTGATGTCCAGGAGAGGCTGGTGAGCAAACTCTGACTTTAAAGACTCGGTCACACGGCTTTTACAACTAATCATTGTGCTAACATATCTCTTCTACTTCTTGAGTCAAAATCATATGTAATTTGCACATGAACCCATCACACAATTTCTTCACATTCCCGGAAATGTCTGTCAGCATTTCCCAGCTGCCAGTTGGCTGACTGTGGCAGAGGAGGGGTATCCCTAAAAAAAGAAGGCCTCCTCAAAAGCCTGCCAGCCAGACAAACCTGCCCACAATCGCGCATTGTCTTGCCCAACCTCAGGATCCCTGACAAACAACGTAAGCCGTCAATGCTGCTTGGCAAATTTGGGATGGACCCAACATGTGCACGACAGCTCGGAAGGAAACTAACGGCGCGTTCTCCCTCTTCCGACACAGGTGTGACCCCAAGACACTCAGTATTTAAATGCTTCCCCCAGGGAGAAGAGGCGTCCTGTCAGCACCTGAAGCGGGACCAATTCAAGGGCTCAAGAATTAAACTCATCGTAAGGACAGAGGAAAGATACCAGGGCTGATCAAACTAATTCCTCTTCTGGAGAACACTGATAAATCCAGGAAGACAACACCAGATGTCAGAGGACCTCAAAAGACATGCAGGAAATTCTGAACTTCACTTGTAGGAAGCCATGGAAGCCTCTGACCCAGAGTAGAAAAAATGAGGGCAATATGAAATGTGTGCTGAACCGGCAGAAAACAGGGACAAGGAATTAGCTCCAAAGGCTTTTCTAGCTCTGCAGAGCTCAAGAAGGCCCCAGCAGTACTGTGCTGGTTAAGGAGAAGGCAGGCCCAATCCAAGGGCCAGTTCCTGAGAAAGACTATAATTTTACCCTTCCTGGATTTTTTAAAAATTTACCCTGGCCTATAAAAGTCTGTCATTTCTATAAGTGCTGAAAGTTAAATAGGAACACTGTCATAAATATTGCTTTTTTATGAAGAAATAGCAAAGTGTGAAGAGGAATCTTCAAAGCCCTCCTACGTGAGAAAGCATGAGGTCACGCATAAGACACATGGTCAGCAGTCGAGCAGGAAGCAGTAAGAACCACATTCTTCCGTTACATCAAAGCACAAAAAATTAATTATAAAAACAAGAATTAGATACTGCATTTTCTAAACTGAACTAATGTTGTTTCAATTTAACAAAAGAGAAAACTGGGTCTGCCCTATAGTTGGACAGTCTTGAAAAAAACTAACAAACCAGACCTTCTTGCTTTCATGTCCTTTGCTCTTTCCAACTTAGAATAGTTTCTACCACCTAGGGAAAAAGAATAAGATTGCCATTGTTTTTTAAAATTATTTTTAAAATGTATTACTTTTATTTCTTTGACTTTTTTTTAAATCAGGAAACATCCTTTTATAATCTCAATATACTATATTCTTGAAATCTGTCCCCAGATACCCTCCTACCTGGGAAAATGGCCACGTTTATGTCACTTTCTTTTCAAAAGAAAGCAAACAGGTTCAAAAGCTGGTTCCTGCTCTTTTCAAACAGGCTACTTACTATCTGTGTGGGTAGGAAGCAGAGAGCGAGCCCACTACCACACCCCTTGCCTCATGCACACCCACAAGTTAAAACAAGTCCAGCATTTCTTAGCCTTCTACAGTTTATTAAAATACTTCTTCATAAAATACATCATCTCATCCCCACAACAAACCTAAGGGAGAGGTTATTCCTATGTTCAGCCATTCAAGCTGTGGCTTCAAGATGAGAACTGTCCCAGTGAAGGCATCTGCAAAGACTGGGGTCAGGATCCAAGTTCCGCTCTGACCCCAGGCCAGTTAGTGTACTGCTTTCTCCCCTCACGGAGAGCGCGCGCTTCGGCCCCTGGCACGGCCCGCAGCCCCTCCCAGCACCCTGGGACACACACTCAGCCTTACACTTCAACACGAGTTCCTTGGCTTACCTGGTCCTTCTCTGGTTTATCGGAAATGTCATTCAGGCTGGAGGAGGTCAGGTTCCTGTGGGTCATGGCTGGGCTGCCTGGAAAACACAGGGAAACTCTAAGTCAGGGCTTCTCTGCAGAAAACCGTTTGGTTTGCACACTTCACACACATGGCTGGCAGCAATGGGGATGGTGACAGTGCTTTTAGCCACATCAGGATTCTCCTGAAGAGTTTTCCAGAATCCACGTTGGAGTGTGAACATGGTTAAGTGGAAAGTAAGTAAAGGCCCAAATGTTTTTAAGTTTTATTGCCTGGTTTTGTTTGAAAACTAAGTTTTCCTTGCCGGACGTGGTGGCTCATGCCTGTCATCCCAGCACTCGGGAGGCAGAGGCAGGAGGATCGCTGAGTTCGAGGCTTGCCTGGGCTACATAGTGAGCTGAGGACCAGCTAACCACAAAGTGAGACCCTGTCTCAAAAAAAAAACAACAACCAAGTTTTCCCCCTTTGTGCCACTGCCTTTTCTACCTACTCATCTATCAGGTTTCCTTTCCTCTTCTGTTCGCTTGGAGAGACCACCTCCTCTCTCATCTGCAGCGAGACTGACTCCAGCACAGGCCCCCGGGTCTGCCCGCTTCCCAGACCACTGTCCTCTCTCATCAGCCGTAACAGCCACCTGCCTTCCAGTCTCTGGTGGACACTTCCACCACCGGGAGCGCTTCTGAGCGGCTATGAGAGCCAGAATCTTTCTTCCTTGCCTTAAAAGCTCCTTTTTCTCTGCATTCCCATTTACCAGTCTAAAATAGTATATACACTCTATCTCCTTAATATATGCAACCTATCCTTCGAGTCAAAGGCCAAATTTCACCAGAAACACTCCATGAAAACCAATCTTCTCGGCAGGGTAGCAAGCCAGGGTAGAATTTGTTAGATACCCGCCCGGTTACTCTTGACAACGTTACATCTGGACAGAGAGAAGGGAAATCTAGAACAGCTGCAGACCACTTTCAGGTGGGCCGCGTCAGTCACAAGAACACTGAACTTTCGTTCTACAGTTTGACCTGAAATTTCTAGGCTTACTAAGCAGAAAAAGGAACTTTTCAAAGCCAGGGTGTTTGGCCCATCCCCGCAGGGTGCTGAGTAATGCATTCATTATTAATCCTCAGTGATCCGACTCAGGCCGGTCTTCACAGCGAGAGGACAAGGGTTGAAAAGAAGCACCGAAGTTCAAACCTCTGAGCTTCACCTCAGCTTTCAAATCGTTCTTCAGATTACAGACTTTAATTCCTTCAGATAGAGACTCCAACACATAATTTTACAAGACAAAAGTCTGGTCCTAAGAGGCTAATGTCCGTGTAATAGCAGCTCTTTAATATGATCACCTTTAACTACTAGATCAGAAAAGTCCATTTTCTTGAGCCAGCAAAACAGGATATTTTCCACTCTGCTGCATTTCATTGAGTAAGCACGACCTAGATCTCTTAAATCCCCTACCTGGTAAAGGTGTTTTATTCTAGGAAAATCAGAGCACAGGGTGTTATTAAAGGAAAGTCAGTCTGAGAAAGCGCTTTCCAAGCAAAATTAAAAGAACCCCTTTGAAGGTCACATAGTTCCTGCTCTGAACCAAAGACTAGATTTTCAGCATCTATTTCATGTAAAAGACGTCAGATACAAATACAAAGGCCTCCGGGTAGTGCTGAGATTGAAACTACGAGAAAATACTGAATGCATGTAATCTTGCACTGCACATTTAAAAAAAATGTTATCTGGAGTAAGTAAACATTTTTTCTTTGTAAGTGAATGATGTATTTCTAAAGCACTGAAGGCTTAGCAATCTTGACCTTATTTATAAGTTAAAATCAGCTGCTGTAGAGACACACATCAGTTTGATTTCTACTTATCAAATCAGCTGTATACAAATAGCAGTGTTAAAATAACTTGAAAGCGATTTTTAAGTAAATTAACTGGGCAACAACTTAAACATATTGATTTGCCTCAGAAAATCTCTATAAACACCATAAAGGTATATTTCAGTGCAATCACCGTCTCAATTGCTACAAAACCTGAACAGTTAAAAAAGCAAATAAACTCGACCGAGGTGGTGACTTCTCGAGACGTGTCATGTGTGGATCATGGCTTCTCTCGTTGCCAAAGACGGTCGGAGCACAGCAGGGGCCGTTCACGCTCTGTGGGAGACGAAGCCGCAGGAGGCGCAGGAAGCAGGTAAGAAAGAAGGGCCCAGACCGAGGACCCCGAGTCTACCGTCCTCACTAAGCTGCCTCTGCTTCCGCTCGAAGGTCATTAACACGAACAGCTTCCCGAGCACCTCACCGCGCCTGCCGGCCGCTGGCTCGCTGGGAAGCAGCGGCCGTCCGAAGCTCCCGGCCCGGCTCGTCCCCAGGCCAGCAGGCTCTGCGCAAATCAGAAGCACAAGGTCCTGAGGCTCACCCCGGCCCACTTCCCTAAAACCGGGCGCGGGGCTTTATGACGCGGGCTTGCACACCCCCCAAGGGGCTCCGAAGCGTGCTAACGCGTGAAAACCACGCCCCAAGACGCAGCCGCCATCGTCCCGGGACGCGCCCACCCAGCGCCTGAAGTCGGAGCAGCTCACGGGCGGCGGTCGCCGAGGGGAGGGACCTGGGAACCCGCTCCGGCCCGCGCGGCCCTCCCCACGGAACACGGGAGAAGAGCACGCTGTTCCCGCGGAACCGCGCCCGTCCAGCCACACAGCTGCCCCCTCGTCTCAGAAGCCCCCTCGCTGGTCAGCTTTGTCACCAAATCAAAGAAGACCGCGCCAAAGCCAGAAGAGATTACAAACCAGATTATATGTGGGAATCAGAACTGTGTGTGGATTTGGGCAAACCCAGGAAGCCGTTACACAACAGGCCCTAACGAGGTTCTATTGTGCACACTTCGCGGTTGACGTGCAGTAAGACACACCGTCAGGACGAATCGGGGCTCTCCCTGCAGCTCTGACCGACGAGGGGGAGCTCGCGGCACTGCCGCACGGGACCCGCCCGCAGCGTCACGGGGATGCCGCTCCTCCGCAGGCCACGGTGATCCAGGCAAAGCTGCCACTAGTGAGCGCTGTGCAGCTCAAACCCACGGTGCACAAACGTCTTACGGTTCTAGGCCGCAAGAGACTATTTGTCTCAGGCTTGGCTTTAAAAGGGAAGACCAATCTCAAATGCACAGTCATAATTAATTTCCATATCACTGTTTCCTGGCCTTAAGAAAGCTTTGGAGAATCCCCTTTTCAAGCAGTTTCACACAATCAAAAACAATTTCATTTTCAAAGTACCCATTTGGCAGGTACACAGTGTTTCTATAAAAATTAATCACATTCTGTACTAAGTTTAAAAATTAGCATGCATGTAGCAATTCATAAAGTCTTTTGCAATTGTGTCTATTAGACACAATAAAAATGGGTGAAGAGAATTTATAGCATAGGCAAAAGATGATATTTCCGAGTGGACGTAGAAGTGTAAATGTCTCATATGAAAAGATATTTTCAACATTAAAAGCAAGTATGGTAGTTTACATGCAACAGACATATAAATGGATCTGTAAGTCCACAAAAAATTCATATGTATGAGTCTTACGCTGCCTGCAACAGCTAAACTAATAATAAATTATCCTCAGAAACACCCCCAGGCTTGGGTTTGGATGAGGACCCGTGCACAAAGGCCTTGTACGCGAGGCCTAGTCCCCGGCCTGTGGCACTGGCGAGGTGGCGTGACCTTCGGGAGGGCAGGCCCAGCGAAGGGAGCCGAGGAACAGGGCCTTGCAGGGTACCCGGGGGCGCGGGGGCCCTGGCCCTGCCTGCTTCTCCGTGCGTCCGTCTCTGCCCATGCTGTGCAGACAGACTGTCGACGGGCCCTGTGCAGCCGGAGGCAGGACAGGCCTCTCCCTCACCCGATGGCACCGCGGGGCTTCGTCTGCAGGCGGGAATCGGACAAGGGTGGTGAGTTCCTGGTTCCGCTCTTCCACGGACGCTCCCCTACCTCCACGCTCCCGCTTTTACTGACAAGATGAACCTGCCTGAAGACGTCTGCGTCCCAGAGTATCGGGCAGCGGATCTCTCTACGAGACCCTTAACGGACGTGTCTGCTTTCAGCTTTCTATCAACACTCTGAGGTCGGTATTATTATTGCCACTTTATGGATAAACAAGTGAACTTCAAGGAGGCTGAGTGGCACAAAGAAGATGTTACACGTCCTCTGTGCAGAAAACTGAGCTGTGTCATTTACATAAATAACACACAAACTGCATCTTATCTAACAAAGAGGAACTACACAACCACAAAGAACACCGTCTGTTCCCAGGCCAGTGACGTGCTGCACAGCTGTTAGAGTGTTCCCGACAGGTGTGTGCTCGGTTTCCAGCACGACGGTCCCCAAGCAGCAGAGCTGGTGTTTCAGTCCAGGGGCTGAGCCCCGAGCCTCGCGCAAGAGAAGCTCCCGCCGCACCTCGTGGCCGAGCGACGTCTCGTGTCTCTTCTCTCCCCGACGGAGGGCGAACCCTGGACTCCGCTCCTCTGAGACTGAAGCGCAGCCCCAAGCCACGGCTCCGCCGGAGAAGGAAGCGGCTCGGGCACCCGCAGCCCAGCGGCCGGGGAGGCTCCTGCGCGTGAGACGCCACCGCACGCCGGCAGCCGGTTTGCTGCTGCTTCGCACCGAGTTCCACGGTTCGAGTCACTGCAACGCCTTCCCGCATCGGCCACCAGAAGCAGGAGTAGAATGGGACCGGGACGGCAGCTCACTCGGGATGTGACGTTAAGTCTGAGGGCTTCGTTTTCCCTGGCGACAGGTCATCCGGAGCTGCCCACCAAAACTAATGGCACAACAAGCAGTAAACCCCAACCTGCTCTCACGCCTCCCTTTAAATACAGTACAGAAATATCCAAAATGTAAATGCTAAAGAAAGCTACAAGTAGCACCTCTCATCAGGAACCTCTGAAAACATGTCATCGTTAAGAAAATCCAGTACCGGTATTTCTGTTCATTTTTATGCTTTTGTTCAAATGCTTTTTATTATCTGCTTGTTGCTGACTATCACAGTTCCACTGAGGGCTCAGGGTGCAGCCCGCCCCGTCCCAGGCACAGGCCCCCTCAGAGTCCGGCGTGGCAGCACTCCATACATACGTGTGGCTGAACAAGCCAAGCACAACCATCCGATCTGCGTGGGAGCTGCTCCTGCGGCACCGTGGGGCAAAGCCTGGCTCCTGTGAAGAAGGCGCGGCTCCCCCTCCACAAGCCTCCCGGCTGGGAAACCCTGAGCACAAATAGGAAGAGGTTTGTAGCTGGTCTAGAACTAACAAAGCCAAAGGGCTCTGCCAAGCTGGCCAGTGGCCCATCCGGCTGCAGTAGGCACAGGGTCAGGCACAGGACAGACAAGGCCCGGAGGAGCAGACTCAGGAGAAACAAGGTGTCGGGGCGGGAAGAGCTCCGGGCCTGTGGAGCTCAGGGGAGGGGAGACAGAAGTAACCTGAAGCCCGGCGGGCTCCCGGCGGAGCAAGTCTGGAGGAAAGAAGACACGGAAACATCTGGATAAGCATCAAGTGTGCGAGTCAAATCCGGGCATGTTCCTCCAAGAAATAGAGGTGGAAATATTAGTACACACGAAACAAATGGGGATCTTATCCCACAGGCCTAGAGAGCAAAAGCGAAGTTAACTGTCGTGATCCTAGTAAAATAATAAGTGGGAAAAGCCTAAAACATGGCAGAGTATGAGAGACGGAAGTAAACACCTTTCTGCTGACCTAAAGTAACTTTGCGAGGATGTCCCTGCAGCACATTAAAGAAGAACTTGAGCTGGTTCGCAGCTCATCGCCCCAGCAGGATCAGTGCTCGCGTCCGGAAAGCCGGCCTTGAGCCTCCCAGCCCGTGCGGACGCCGGATCCAAGACACAGGGACCCTCACCCGTCAAGGGAGTAGAGAAATCTTTCATTCAGGCAGCTGTCTAAGCTCAAAATGCTTCACGAAAACAGCCAATTCAGACTGGGGAAGGTAGTTTATGACTCAGTAAGAGGCCTTATCTCTTTAGCCTTCATAGAGTGTAAACACCGTATCTTTTCTCTGGTATGAGGAACTAAGGTGGTAAATGAGTTCTAAAATGTAGGAAAGGTATTGTGAAATCGTAAGAAAATGTTCAAAGGGGAAAGGGGGGCAGGGGCAAGGGATGATGGAGGATTTGATGATTACAAAAAAGGAAACAAAGCTCATATATATACATATATAGGGTGGGAGATTTCGGGGCAGGGAAATGGAAAAAAATGAGAATTAAGGTGTGTCACGTACTGGTACAAATTCTCAATGTTGAGCATGATCATAATGTGTATATAAAATGTACCAATAAAATCAATTTTAAATTTTTTTTAAGAATAGTAAGAGATTGTGGGTGGGCAGGGATGTGGGTAAAAGTGAGAACTAACTTGTGTCATATACTGGTCCAAAGTCCGCAGTGTTGTGTGTGATTATGAGCTGAATATAAAATGTACCAATAAAGAATTCAACTTTTAAAAAATAGTAAGAGAGGGAACCACATCAATGAAAGAAGCTGGCAAATGACCAGCAGACACAAGAGACTTCGGAAATCTTGTGCAAAGTAAAGGAAATAGAGTAATAAAGTCTAACAGCGTGTGCTGTTTAGAGGTTGCAATGTCGGCAGGCAGAGGAGGCCACAGAGGCAGGAAGAGGCTGCCTCGCACCGCTCTGGCAGGCTCCAGGCTCGGTCCGTGGAGCTGAGGCGGGGCGAGCGACGGGCAGAGGGGACGGACGCGTGGGGTTCTCGTGCTCAGAAAGTCCGCCGCCAGTGGGCAGCTGCTCACGCCCAGACACTGCTGGGAGGGGCCGGGGGGCCGGGCAACGGTGCAGCTCGTGGTGCTGAGCGAGTCCGTGTGCATCCGCCCCGGAGAGGCCCTGGGACGGTGCCACGTGCCAGCCAAGCTAGGGCGCTTCGTAATACAGATGGACACTTGAGGAACAGCAGACACAGAGAAGGAGCCCGAGATTCAAATGCACTGGGAAGAAAACACGTGAAAAAGATCACATCATTTAGAAAACTTAAAATTTCTCATTAGTCTTCAGAGAGATTTGATACGATATTGAAACAAGATGTTATGAAAAAAATAGAACAAGGACCAACAATTCCTTGAACTGTGTGTGTGTGTGTGTGTGTGTGTGATCTGAGAAATAAAATCTCCCAATGTAAGAGAAAACTCACAGTCTTCCAAGAGCAAGGGAGAGGGAACAAAGGCAGAAAATATGTGAGAATAAATTAGAAGTAAAGAGAATCAATCCAGAAAGGCCAATATCTAATTACTAGGAGTTGTAGTAAGCCAGAACAAGGAAAAGGTACAAATGAATTTTATCATGAGATCAGCCCAGAGTTGTGGGATGTTTCTCCGCATCACAGGGACCCAAAGGGAAAAGCAAAACAAGCCAGTCAAAAACGAACAAGAAATCCACGCTGCAAGTGTGCCCCACTGTGCCACTCTGAAGAAAGAACGCGCTCAGGAATGAGAAGAACCCCCCCCCCCAGTCTGGAACTGGCCTTGGAATTCCGCCGCGCGGCAGACAGTAACGCTTCAGGTAGAGGCTAAAGGAACCTGCTTTCTGAATTCTAGAAGAGAAGCATCTTCAGCCAAGAATTCTGTACTCTTCCAAATGATCAGTGATTATGAAAAAGTCATGGAAATTTTAAGAAAAATAACTATCTAAAAATGTTAATATTAATACAGCTTTTCATATGAAGCGGCCTGACAACGTGGTTTTCCCGATTCGGTCCCCTGGTCTCCCACCGAGGACAGCAGGAGAAGCAAACTCCGCATTTGTGCGTGGATGCTTCCACTCACCGGGCAGCCGGGGTGGGGGCGGACGGGGAGCGGCATGGGCAGAAGGAGCGTCCGGGCTTCTGCGGCTCGCTGGCATGCTTGAAACACCAGAAGGGAGGGCCACCAAAGAGCGTGAGAAAAGTGTTTTAAAATGCAACTTAAAGGCACGATCCAACAGCAGTTACAAAAGACAATGTATTCACGGATCTTTACATAGCTGTAGGGTGAACTATATTCATACAGTCATAAATTCTATTTATGGGTTTGCAATACTGGAATCAACTGATGGGGGAAACACAGCATTTACTTATAGTGACAAGAAAGTAATGTAACTAACACTGTAATAAAAGCTAAACACAGCAATGGCAGAAGCTGAAGGTTAGCTGAAGGCAGCAGCAGAAGGAAGGGAGGGAGGGAGGGAGGGAGAG
>PVIC010016241.1:0-34206 GCA_004025085.1 Thryonomys swinderianus | reverse complement strand
AATGCTATTGGTTTTTGAATGCTGACTTTGGATCCAGATGATTATTAAAATCTAGAAGTATTTTGGAGGAGCTTTGCGTCTTTTACATAGAGTATCATATTAACCATTATGATTTTTAACTTCTTCCTTTCTTTCCTGTTTTTATTTCTTTTATTTTTTCTCTTGTCTAATTGTGATGGCTGACATTTCTAGAATTATATTGAATAGGAGTGGTGATAGTGGACACTCTTGCCTTGTTCCTGATTTTAGAGTGGAAGCTTTCATTTTTTTTTAAACCATTTAATATGATACTGGTATTTGGTCTGTGATAGATGGCTTTATCACATTGGGGAAAAGACCATCTATTTTAATTTTCTATAGGAATTTTATCATGAGTGGATGTGGAGCTGTGTCAAATGTTTTTTTTCCTGCATATATTAAGATGATCATCTGATTTTTCCTTAGCTCAGTTGGTATAGATTAATGATATTTGTTGATTCAGATAGTTGAAAGCTCTCTGGCATGAATTGTACTTGATCATGATGTAGAATCTTGATGATTTTCTTTATTCTGTTTGCCTGAATCTTATTGCAGATTTTTGTGTTTACATTCACCCAGAAATTAAACAACATCCTTCTGGCCCAGAGGGTTAGCTCACTGGTTCTGGCGCCTGTCTCGCAAGCGCAAGGTCCTGAGTTCGATCCCCAGTAACCACATACAATGCTGGGCATGGAGACTCACGCCCACCAAAAATCAGTACCACATACCACAGTGCCAGGCGTGGTGGCTCACGCCTGTAATCCCAGCACTCGGGAGGCAGAGACAGGAGGATTGTTGAGTTCGAAGCTTGCCTGGGCTACATAGTGAGCTCAGAGCCAGCCCAAACTACAAAGTGAGACCCTGTCTAAAATAAATAAATAAATAAATAAATAAATAAATAAATAAATAAATAAATAACCATCCTTCTGAACAAATACATCACAGATGAAATAGTAAGAAATTAGACAGGTTTTACAAATTAATGATAATTTCCAAACAATGTACAGGGATGTATGGGATGCAGTGATATGAAAGAATAGCAAGGATGGAATATGCAGTGAATTCCCACTTCAGGAAACCAAGCAAGCTCAAATAAACAATTTAATATTGAACCTCAGGCTTCTAGAAAAAAGACAAATCAAGCCAAAAGCTTAAAGGGAAAAATTACAAAGATTACTGCCAAAATTAATGCAGTTGAAACTAAAAAAAAAAATACAATCAATGAATTGAAGGTGCTCTTTGAAAAACTAAATAAATTTCAAAACTTCTACCCAACCTTATAAAACTAGGAAATAAAAGACTCAAATTAATACAACTAAGAATGAAATGAATGAAATCATAAAAGATTCTGCAGAAATCAAGAAAATCATCAATACTTACTTCAAGAACCTATACTGAAATAAGGTGGAAAATGGAATGGGCAGTTTTCTAGATATATATAAATTACCAAAACTTAGTCAAAAAGATATACGAATTCTAAAAAGCTCATTACCAGCCAATGAAATTGAAGATATAACAAAAAACCTACCAACAAAGAAAATCTAGGTCCTGACTGAATCACTGCTGAATTCTATGAGAAACTTAGTGATCTAATTCTGCTACTCTTCAAACTCTCTACTGAAATTTGAAAGAAAAGAGTACTCCAAAATTCATTCCTGGAAGCAAGCATTACTCTGATAGCAAAACCAGAGAAGGATTCAATCAAAAAGAACTATGAATCAGCCACATTAACAGTCTTAGTAAATTTCACTCACTACTGAGTGAGAATATATTTAATCTTTTTCTTTAGTATACAAAAAATTGTTAATCATACAGTAAATCTTATGTGAGCTACTGTAAAGTTGCATTTCACAACAATTTATATACATTATTAAGGAAATTCCCCTTAAATATGTGTTAAAATTATATATTCCCAAACAATGCTGAATAGAACTATTAAGAAAACTCATATTTTCTCTTGTCCCTCTGGCAGAGCAGAATACTACCATCACTGAATTACCTTTGTATAACCTGTTCTGTCCACAACAAAATGAAAGTATAGAAATCTTAAACGTGGATGCACAATTTGATTTGGATTATGAATTCCTGGGATTTGCTATAAAAATTTTGAAACTTATGTTGGAGACCTGAAACCAGGTTCAGAACCAAGGCATCTGGCCCACAGTGCACAGCACAGCACCTAAGTCCAACATATTGCTCAGTTTAAAGTCCAGCCCACTAAACTTACTCCAACAGAGATGTGCATACTGCACATCCTCCTGGAATACTACTGTTAGGAAAGCCTTACATTCTGTTATGTATTATCTTTAAGAAATAGAGTTTTGCATTATTATATTCAACCAGTGTATTCTGAATCTAATATTTTATATTTTATTCTTGGATAGAGTTCATTTGGAGATTAGATAGGTAATTTTTGGAAGGGAGTAAATAAGCAGAAGCAGGAATATCTCATATACTACTTAAAATTCATTTAACATTTCTAAATCATGTATCTATTTTACTACTACTAGAATACCTGCAATACACAACATACTTGCATATAAATTTAATATTATGTTTACATAGAAATATAAATCACATCTGCATAAAAATAGAAAATATTTGGAATTTTCTTTTTTTGTTTGTTTTGAGACAGGGTCTCGCTTTGTAGTTCAGACTGTCTCTGAGCTCACTATGTAGTCCAGGCAAGCCTCGAACTCAGCAATCCTCCTGTCTCTGCCTCCCGAGTGCTGGGATTACAGGCATGAGCCACCACGCCTAGCACTGTGGTGCGTGGTATTGATTGCTGGTGGGCGTGAGTCTCCATGCCCAGCATTGTATTTGGTTACCGGGGATCGAACCCAGGACCTGAGCTTGTGAGGCAAGTGCCAGAACCACTGAGCTAACCCTCCGGCCTGGAGTTTTCATTTTAACCCAAAGTTCTAATCACTGCCTTAGAAGGATTTCCAAAAGTGTGATTGCTAGTACTTAATAACATTTTTCTTTAACTTATACTTTATAACTGATTAAAGGATAAATGATTCTGGTACTATCTCTTACAAATTCTTCAAATGGAACAATAATTAGCTACAGAACAGATAATTACCAAGTCATATGGAGAAAGTTTGATATTAGTCCCTAAAATACAGGTTCCATAGCAAAAGCAGATCACAGTTCTGACCCTATGCCTTTCTACTACCTATCAATTCCATGCATGGGGTTATTTGTATGAATAAACACAACTTTTTTTTTTCAAAAATAATGTAAAATGTCCCAGAATTTGATGCTACTGGGTCACTTGACAATTTTCTCTTTTTTCCTAATCATAGAATGGGGTACTGAAAATTTATTTCTTCTCTAGAATTGTGGATCATTAGATAACTGTCCATAAAGATAGTTGTGGCTCTCAACAGGTCTGTATAAGGGACTTTCTGCTGATATGAAAAGCAGGTGAAGAGTATGCATTAACTTTAGTCTGAAAAAATATACCAATTTAGAGAAAGAATTTCACTATGTGAAGGACCACCAAGTAAAGCATTTTCTACTAATATGATTGTTACAGAGAATGGAACACAGATGTGCCAATGACTTCTTAACCCCAAAGGAACTAATCAGAAAGTGAAAAAGTAGAAAATACGCCTGGTAATAATGAGCAAGTACTGTACATATATAAAAATATACCAGCCTCATTAGAGAGGATGAAATATTATTGATTTCTGGATTTAATAGTGGTATGTATGTGTGCTTGTCCTCAGCTGATAAGGTCCACTGATCATACTATCATAATGTAATATATGCCATAAAAAGTTAGCATTCGTAAAGTGGTTGTGGAGAAAAGTTGATTTGACAACTACAAGTTTCGTTAGGAATTAGCAGTGCCATGTGTTATCTCCTTCCCTTCAGTCCTAATTATTCTACTGATAAAGTGAGGATAATGACCTTCCTCATAGACGATGATTAATTTAAACATATGTCACTGAATGGTAATTTAATTTTATGATTACTGAAAATTCTTTATCAGGTAAAGTGACAGTGTTTGCTCCTTAAGAAATCAAGAGAAAAGTTACAGCCTGTGGAGTTACAGCAGCTAATTACATAGCTTGAGTGAGTTTAAACGCTCCAAAGCAAAAGAAGCATAGGGAGTAATAAAAACCACCCTTGATTCTAACATCCTTAATCTTATCATTGGACAATGAATCAATCACACTCTTTAGATTCAGCCCCCTCCAAAAAAGACCCGTCTATAATTGCATGAGATTTTGGGGGGACATCTAAAGGAACTATAAGAATGAGCACCCAACTGGTTAGAAATAAGCTAATTGATTTCTAGAATCAATATACAGCTCCAGAAACCAAAGTTTGTAGTAGTGGCTGAGATAGAATATATAGTTTTATGAAACAGCAGATCTCTGAAAAAAAATCTACCTTGTGTGAAATTGCAAAATGGAGTCCCTTATGTCAAATGCTAACAAAATCCAATCAAGATTGCATGAGTGAAGACCAGAAAAGAATATCAGAGATTTTGCCAAACCATAATGTTGTACTAAAAGCACCAAAACTATTTACTATGTGAAATCATACCTAACAGGATGCCTACAAAACAACTGCCTATTGACTTAACCGTCAATAAAAGTATTGTCTCCATGGAAAAATTTTGTAAAACAATGACTGCCATTTGCCTTGTTTTGCCTTTAAAACTCTAGTTCTCCTTTGCCTTTCCAGATATGCCAATATTCTACCAGAGCATTGGCATCGTGCATTTCTGCTCCTCAGTATTTCTGAACAAAATGTATTGTTTTGATCTTTTTTTTCAGATGACCTCTGTCACTTATTTTAAACTGATAATAGATATAGTTCATTGATTTGTAATATACATAGTTGTAAAAGTAACTTAATGGATGAACAATTGCTTCTCAACAAATGATGCTGGACTAGGTGGTGATACCTAGTCAAATAGTTGTTGTGACACAAGTCAAACAATGTAAAGTTGATCACGAATAAATCATCTATATCAGTGTAAGACACAAAACCTCAGTGAAAATATTTGTGATTGAGGACTAGGCAAATGGCCGACTTTTTGTTTGTACAGAGTAGCAATATCCGTTCATTGGGATAGCTGTTCATTCCTATATGGTTGGTGGGAATTTCTAGAAAAATGGCATAGCTATTACCAAAATGAGTGTGTTTTTTCTCTTAAAAATGAATTGCAACTTCTATACCACTCAGTAATTTCATGTTGCAAACCAAAGTGTTTTCTCTCTCTCTCTCTCTCTCTCTCTCTCTCTCTCTCTCTCTCTCTCTCTCTCTCTCTTTCTCTTCTCTCTCGACAAATATTTCTGTGGCCAGCTTTTTGAGGAAGCTTTTATTCTTAAATCACCTTGTAAAGATGCAAAGTGGGTGTCCTCTATTTAAATTCAACTTTTAGGCTACCCACTTGGACTAATGGCAATTCCTACAGAATGAAAGCTGCGCTGTGTAAGGCTGAACTTCAGACATGCATCACAAGGGTAAATGGTCCCTTCTAATCAGCTCTCTACCCTCTTGACTCCCCAGAGCTCCCTGGTCAGATCAAATTAATGTGCTATCATGACCTACAAAATTTGAGGAAATATTTATCTAATTTTTATGAAACATATTATAAGGAATACCAATAAGTATTAGATAAAGAGAAACATATGGGAAGCTCCAGTAGAAACCCAGACCTAGGAGGGTCTCTCCCTATGGAGACAGTGCACCACTGCCCCTGCCGTGCATATGTTCATGAACTAAGAAGTGTATTGACTGTAGACACAATCAAGTATTGAACAAATGCTTGATGCCTGGTTAGAAATCTAGGGTATGACATACTAAGTGAAAAGGCCAAGATTCAAAGGTTACATGTTGTATTATTCAACTTGTATAATGTTCTTGAAATTAAAAAAAACAGATCCAATATAGATTAATGGTTGGCAGAAGTAAAATTAGAGAGGATACGAGGACTCTGCTGTGGTTCTGATAGAAGAGTGTGAGGAGAGCCAAAATGCTCTGTTTAGACTTTGTCAGAGTTCATATCCTGGTTGTGATTTTGGATAAAATTTTTGCAACTTTAAACCACTGGGGAAAATTATATAGTACATATATTTCCTTGAAACATTAGGTGAATTTACAATGTTCTGGAAATTTTAAAAAATGAATTAAAATTACTTGAAGAGGTTAATATAGTGCTATGACTCTTGTCCAGATGTTCCCCCAAAGTGTCATGTGGTCCTAGGTGATGCTTTTCAGAAGTGGCTGGACCTAGAGTGAGTAATCGTGGGACGTAGCATGTGCAGCTTGGATTGATTCATGATGTGAAGCTATAGTAAGACTAGCGCACTCTAGGTGTAAGTGTTATCTGCTCTAAACGTGGCCGACTGGACAGGGTATGAGGAGTAGAAAGAGGCTGCTGCTTGTTGTTTGCCTTACTGGTTGCTGCCTCACTGTTTTTGTCTCAGGAAAGAGAGATGTAACTGATGGATATGGTAATATACTAAGTATATTACCAAGTAAAGTAATGTACTAAGAATATCAAAGGTCCTGAGAATGTAGCTCAGTAGTAGCACATATTCTAACTATATGCAAGGTCTTGGATTCAATTTTCAGTACTGAAAATGTAACCAGAGGATAAATCAAAGTAATGAAATATTTCTCATGGGTGTTTTATAAATATAGTAAACTAAGCATTATATCAAGTGCTATGCTTGTTATAGTATTTAAGAAATTTATACCTCCATTTAACTATGAAATCTGAAGGTTTCCTAGCCTTTTCAAGTTGTCAATTTTCTTTCTAATAAAAATAGGTTTTATGCAACTATATATTTACTTTTAGCTTACATGTTTCTTATAGCAAAATACAACTTCATAAAAAGTTCACTGCTTCCTAGCAAAATTATTAGTATACAGAAAATTCACCTTCATTATGACAATTAATTGATTTTAATGGATAACAAAACCTATCTTAGTAGCATTATTGTCAGCAAAATTTAATACAGATATATAAGCACATATCAATTTAATTTAGTTTTCTCTGGCCTTAATTGAAGACTCAAAGAACAGAAAAACAATCTACATATGACTTTGGGTAAAAATATAGCTGAAATTTATTAGATCACTTTTTCCTTGCAAATTTTAATGGGATTTATTAAAAAAACCTAAAAGTTCAATTTGAATTATCATTATATTTTATAAAAGTCATTAACTATGACATTATTTTAAGACTTTATAGTTTAATGATCATGAAATCAATGTTTAGTTTCACAAATTAAGGACATATATTTTATTAGATATAAAAAGGAAAGTTACTTTATAAAATTAGATATGACATATTTCTTTAAATAAAATAATTAGGATTATATAGTTATAATTACTAACATATATGATTGTATGAATTAATGGGATTCACAAACATTTCTATGTATGCGGTGCCTTGATCATCCTAACTAGTTTCTTCAATCTTCTGTCTCCCAGATCTGTAGTCCCCTTTTCTATCTTGTAATAGTCCCTTTATTATTCACCTTTCTAGCTGCTATGAAACAGTACTTGAAGCCTGCAATTTAAAAGAGGAGAGATTTAATTTGACTCACTGTCTCAAGGGGCTCAGTCCATGGTTAGCTGTTTTAATGGCAGAAAGTTGTAGAAGATCAAAGATGTTTCATTCATAGTCACATAAAAACAGAGTAGGAGGACAGTGTCAGAGAGGATGGGCCAGGAATCATGTATGGCACTCTAGGTCATACCTCCAAAACCCATCCAGATACCATAAAAGTGAGTTTTACTAATTTTCTGAGAGCTTTTCTTACACCAGTGAAATTGACATGTCATAATTAACCACTGTTGTTCATGTTAAACTTTCACTATCCTAAGAATACTTTTTGTAAGGAAATATACTACATATAAATAGCAACCAAATTTTACTGTTTGTACTCAGTTTTATGTTTTTAAATATGTAAAATTTAGTGTCTTTATTTTAAATGTTTTCATAAGGTATAATTCTAATCAATGAATGTATTATTACAATTTCTGGCATTTTATATCAAGAAAAAAAGAAAGGCATAGAGAAAACTAGGCTTACTGAGAGGTGAAGGGAAACTAAAGGGTAGAGTGAATGAAATGTTTATATCATATTTGATTATTATTTTAAAGATAAATTTGTGAGGATAGATGATATACAGAGTTCAATATTTATGGAGAAGCAAAAGGTTCTATTTGTTTGTTAATGTATCCTATATTGTGATTTAGTAGGACTAAGGTAATTTTTTTTTCTTTTTTTTTTTTTTTTTTCTTTTTGAGACAGGGTCTTGCTTTGTAGTTCAGGCTGGCCCTGAGCTCACTATGGTGCCCAGGCAAGCCACCACGAACTCAGCAATCCTCTTGTCTCTGCCTCCCGAGTGCTGGGATTACAGGCGTGAGCCACCACGCCCGGCATTGTGGTATGAGGTGTTGATTGTTGGTGGGCGTGAGTCTCCAGGCCCAGCATTATGTGTGGTTACTGGGATTGAACTCAGGACCTTGCGCTTGCAAGGCAGGCACCGGAACCACTGAGCTAACCCTCTGGCCCAAGGCTAAGGTAATTTTAAAGCAGAGGTTACCAAAGTCAGATATTATTATTTTTAAAATTTTAATCAGTCTGCCTTTTGGTTCAACAATCCTCTCAGTTGAAATTTGATTCAGTGTCATAAAACTGTTTATTCTGACTCTACAAATAAACCACACTCTTCAGCGCTCTGTAAGGTCCATTTAGTATACTCATGGTAGAAAGACAATGTTTTTCCAGGAAGATTAAGACATATTGTAGCCTTATGTTAGACATAAAGTTTAAACTTAACACAGAAATTTATAGCTGCTTTGTATTTTGGAAGCAGAAGCTAGCCAAGCATTAAATGTGTAGTTAACAGATATCCAACAGTCACAAGACAGTTGACAACTTAAATTACTTAGTTATAATAAAGATAAATAGCCATCTATATGTGGGCACAGACTGCACTCTGAGACTTCAGTGTTGTTGCCAGGCAACTTCCCTGGACAGATGAAACACACTTACTGTCATGTGAAAATATAAGGGGACACACACACACACACACACACACACACACTCATACACCTACTCACAGAATGATCAAAGCTTCTGTGTCTTAAAAAATAGTAGAACTATAAAATATACTTTGATGTACACATGGGTGACATCAAAACAACATTCTGTTTTGTCTCATGGATCATTGCATGAATCTTCAATAATATATGCCCTATCACAGGCTCTCAATCATTTGGAATATACTTAAGGAGTAGAACTATTTGCTTCCTGAGATGAATAGAGTGTTCTTAGGGGCTTACTCAACTGTGAGAGAATTTTTATGAAGCAAGTATCAACTGGAATAAAATGAAATGTCTCTTTACTTGTCATTCTTCTAACTAGAATAAATTAGCATTACACAGCAAAGTGGGTGTATATATGTGTGTGTGCTGTCTTGTTATTTTTATATAGTCAGATTCTTTCTTTGAAATTCATACATATATGTACATATGTATATACATATATTCTATTATTGAAAGAAAGTCTGTACCAACATTCAGTGGCCACAGGTATATAAATATAAATTATGTATTTGTGACTAAACAAAGGAGTATTGCCAAACTATTCATTTTTCTTTAAAGAATGACTAGACTGATCACCCTATTTCCTTTTCATCCAAAGCAGAAGGTAGCACTTCAGTTGTCATCGTTCTATTTGCTTGTTCTGGGTAGCCTCTAAACCACAGATAGCTGTCTGCTTCAGAAATTGATTACAGAATGGTTTGAATTTGTCTTGTTTCAACAATTATTATTTGTAAAGAAAAGAGACATTTTATTTTTGGAGAATTTTTCAGGGTGCGTCCAACTGCTAGTATGTTTGATGATTGAATTGTAGCTGTACCAAAAAAAAAAGAGGGATTTAATTTTGGAAACTATTAATCCATAATCTACACTTCTAAGAAAGCAAGTTACTTACAACAAAGTATTCAACTATCTTACAGTACTTAGTAATACATCCAAACTTCTACACTACTTACTCATTGTACTGTTACTTTATGTCTGAGTAGCAGTTAATATTTTTAATTTTGAAAATCATAAATTTATTCACTGAGACAACTGAATTTTTAACAAATGAGTACTATGTTAAGCATTGTGCTGAGAAGTGGAAATTATAACAGTAAGAACATGATAATCCATGGTCAAAGCACTTGAATAAATCCAAGTCAAAAAATTAGTAAACCCAATTGATACTTATAGAAACATTGACATGTTCTGGAAACTTAAGAACAGCATGTAAGCTGTGTAATTTTATCACTGTGATAATACTTTTTACTATTATTTTTACTAAGTATAAAGAAAGGAACAAAAAATAAAAATTTAAAAATATATCTAATCCTCTATGCTATATATCTAACCATCTCTATATACTAAATTTAGGTGACTTAGTTTAGTCTATCATGCTAAACAGTGAATCATGGGTCATTGGTATAAACATTTTACTAATGAAACGCAAGAATGTATGTACTAGTCAAGGCTCTCCAGAGAGAATGAACAGGAAACTATAGGTACAGATGTAGAGGGCAATTTAAAGGGGTAACTGTCTCACTAAGACGTGGAAGCTGAGAAGCCTCACAAGAAGCTGTGCAGAGGTCAGAGATTCCGAATGCCAGCGTAAGATTGCATGTGGCTCAGTGTAAGACAGCAGGCTGGAGGGCCTGGCGGGGTTGTGGGAGAGGGATGACAGATAAGAGACGGTATGAGTGTATGCTCTAAAGACAAAAGCCTCAGGAACCTGAAATTCTGACGATCAAAGACATACGTGTGCATCTCAGCTCCATGAAATGGAGAAAACAATTATTTCATCTTTTTGTTTTCTTCTGAAGCACCGATCATTTGGATGGGTTGTGCCCCTCTAGAGTGTGGATCTTTTCTGTATGGTCCAGGCAGGTCCACATGCCAGTCTCCTTCGGATATATTCTGACCGTCACGCCACAAAATGATACTTTCTTAGTTCTCTAGATATTCCTTGGGCGAGTCAGATTAACATCTAAAATTAACCATCACAATGTGGAAGAGATGTAGAACAGGGGTGAAGAAGGCACTTGTAGGGCCCTTCTAGTAACCCAAGATCCAAGCTCAAGTCTTCAAATTGTGCTTGAAGTGAGTATGGAGAGAAAATGAACCAACTGTAGCCACATAATAGATAAACCTATAATTAATATATAATGAAGAAATAAGATGACTTTAGTCTTCTAGATTTCAGCTTCAAAATGAAGCAAGTAGTTCACAATAAGAGGTACAGAAGTTTGTCAGAGGAAAAAGTATGTGGATGGAATGTCGAGGCTCAGTTTGACAAACCTCATCAAGTGCACATAAGATGTGAATCACAAAAGATGTGCCTAATCAAACATAAAAAGTTTTTGGAAGACAGACAAATTGAGGGATTCAGGTCATAAACTAGGTGGGATGGGATGAGATCTATCAGTTGAGATTTGTGTGCGGCAAATGAAGATCGTGGGATAGTTCTTTTGTTAGAGTTCTTATTAGTGAAGTAAAAGGAAACGACAGCAGAAGTCAGGAAACGGGTGGTTTGGGGTGGAGCAGAGGTATTATATGATGAGTGATGTGTAAGAGAAAGGTGTCATGAAGAAAGCAGTAGACTTATTGTGTTACACAATGGAACCCACCCAAGCTATTGTTCATGAAGGGAGCTTGACATCAATCAGCAAGAGTGTGTGCTTTTCTCCTGACACAGATTCCCATGTATTGACATGCGAGTTGAATTGAATCAGGTAGGAGCTTGACTGAATGAGTGTAAGGAGAACCTCAGACGGGAGAGAGGGAGAGATAGGGGAGGAAGTACAGAAGGAGAGAGACCTTCTTGGTTTGGTAACTTTATTATTCATCAGAATCATCTGGACATATGTATAGTTGACAGTAGAATTTATAACTTAGTATGACAAATGTTGAGAAATATTTATCAAGAAAATGCTTACTTTAGGTTTTGCAGTCCTTTTAATTTTCTCCCTAAGTATATAAGGCATCATTTGAATCAAGAATTGTGGAGGAGAAAAAGATTAAAATTTGATAGTATTTATTCTTCTAAATTAATTTTAAGCATTGACATGTTAAATTAACTTTTGTGGGAAATAACCCTGAAGATAAAGGAATTTGAAGGTCTAAAATCGATATTATTTAATGTTCAACAAATTCTCAAATTGGAAAATCATATGCATTAGTTAATATATTATACAGTAAAATAGATTCTTGTTCTGTAATTATTCCCCTTGTGGATTCATTGTTTATAATATTGTGTGTATTCAGCAAAATATTTCATTTTTAGCTGGATGGGGAAATATTTATTAATTCAAGCCTCTTTTCCAAAACTGACATTTCCTTAATTTTACCAGCAGAAATAGTAGCCACTCAAAGCTGCTATATTCCATTTTATAAATGATAGTTTACATCAGAGGGCTATTTGTACTGCATTGCATAAGAATTTATAACAATGATCTACACCAGGATTCATCTTGAATTTTAACTGTCAACTCTAGATAAGTAAATCCTGTTCTATTTTTCAGTTCTGTCCCAATAACAGTAACATCAGAGAATCTATAGAAAATTGTGAGTTGAAAAAAATAACTGATGAGAGATAAGGTAACGTCTAGAGGTTTAAACAATTACTTTATTCTGTATATCTATGAGTAGAGAATCATATCTCCACATAACAAATCTGAATTACAGAAGAGAACTCAGCCATTCCCTCTAACTGGGAAAAAACTGTGATAGTTCTTTAGATGACATAGTAAATAGACTTCTTTTCTTCACACATCATTCACTCCATGCCAACCACTACATGTGCAGAAATGACTACAACATTACACTTCTGAGGGGAGCAGGGGGCAATGGAGAGAAGTGATAATCAGGCAAAGGCAGGGGAATAAATATACTTCTGAAGATACATCAAAAAGTTATGAAACTGAGTGCAGACTGGTAGCAGGAGTAGATACTGTATTAGGAAGTTTAGAGGTAGTGAAAGTTTGGATTTTGTGTGTGTGTGTACATAAAATCAAAACCAGTGAATGAAATAACAATATTTAAATTTTAGAAAGACCAATGTAGCATAGTTCAAGGATTGAAGAACACATAAAATGCATTGCATGCATATAATCTATCACTATATTTAGCATTTTAATTTGCCTAAAAACTTGTGTATTAGATGTCTTAGAAGGTGGAGCCTCATTGGAGGATAGAGGTTACCAGGCATGTGTTCTTGAAGGACATATTGGGATTCCATATTTAGAAGAAATAGAGGAATTTCCCCACCGGCTAGATGTTTAAAACCTCAGTTTGTTTTTTTCTATCAACAAAGAATGAGTTATAGGGAAAACAGAGGTTAAAAGCAGGAAAAATTTATGAAGAGATAGATAGCTCTGTCAAACAGAGACAGAAGGGGACCAGAAAGTCAGTTGCTCTCTACACTCCGTCTCAAGGGTGATTTGTCGAGCAAAGTCATGGGGTGAGGTGGGTACAAGGTAAGACAAAAGTATAAGGCCCAATGGAAAATTACAAGGCGGGCATTAGGCAGGACAAAACCATGACCAACCAATAAGATTACAAGTATATTTACCAGGTAATGTTGATGAAATGGAGATCAAATGGGGGGGGGCCTTGTAAAAGGAATTTCCTTAAAGGAAGTAGGCTAGAGAGATTGATATCTACTTAGAAATTAATCACTGCTGTTTATCCCTAGGGGAAGCAGTACCTCTTTTCTTCTTTTTATAATACTAACCAGTGAATGTTAATGCTGAGGGCCCGGCTTTGTCTAACTGACTTGTAATAATTTCTACCTAACTTAGCTACCCGCAATACCAGTAAGCAGCTCTGTTCTACGAGACAAGCAGCCCCATGACATTCCACACCGGGTCCTAGGAAACCTACTGAAGCTTCTGACAACAGGATCCCCAACGTTCCTCCTTTTGAACATATCTTCTCTGATATTTTTGTCACAGTGATGGAAAGTTAAAACACCTAGCATGCATTATCACTTCACAGCACAATACATTGTTGAGTATCAGTTATTTATCCTCACAACCATGTGGCTGAATGGAATCTGAACACATATCATTTTAATATCATTGTGAATTCAAAAAATAATGCAAGTTGGATGATGAAAGATTGGAGATCATCTGATTACAGGCATGTATGTAGAAAAGATGAGATATAAATTGGACAGGGGTAAGGGATGAGCAGCTGTGAGTTGTAGAATAAGAACAAAGACATACTGGTAATTTTCACATGGCACTTGATAAAAATTTCATCATTTGACATGAATATATATATATATATATATATATATATATATGAATGTTGTGATAGGAATATGATTTTATATGAATATATGTGAAAGTCTAAATAAGTCTAGCTAAGAAGAATTGTGAAATTCTAAGAAAAGGAATAAAATATAAAAAAAAACATTATGTTCCTTTTTGTGAATTTATTTGTGTTTCCCCAAAATTATGTTGATATTAGGACTTCAACATAATTTTGGGGAATCTATCTAAATCTTAACATCAACATTTTGGAGTTCAAAGTCTAAAAAAGAACATTAGAAATATATTCCTATATAAACTACAGTGAAAACACCAATAGTATTTTACAAAAAGTCATTCTTGCACTTCACACACCTAAGGAAGTCTTCACACATAACAGCAACATGTTCCACACACATGTATTGCTTACACTAACAGTACATGTGTTTTGCCTTCTTGTCCTTCCTGTAGGGGAGAACTAATGTTTTGTTGGCCTTGTGTTTTCATTGGGAGGTTCTTATTACAAGAGGTGTAGTTGGGTCAGGGATTTAGTGCAGCACCTATCTGTTCATATTCCTGCACTTATAGATGACTAGGGTACTGCAGCAGGAAATTTCATAACGTATGTTCAAAGGGTATGCACGCATTTCCTGCACTTACAATTTCTAAGAATAAAAATTTCAAGAGACTCTTGACAAAATATTGTTTTCTTATTTTAAGTCTACTTACAACTAAATACATTACAGGGCTGGAGCATAAGATTTGTGAAAACACAGGACTGAATTATGCATGAGAGAATCTTTGAAGGAATACTGAGTTTGTAAAAAAAAACATGAGCAATAAATAAATGTTGAATTCTGTCGAAAGAAGTGAATGAGTGAATGCTTGAATTAATGGTTGACTTTGGAAAATACTGAAATAATTGTGTTCATCAGCAATTATTAAAACTGCTGGAAGAGATGAACTTTTTTTTTTTTAAAGAAAGTTTCCTGGAAGATAAAGGAGAAAAGAGCATTGAAGAGATTGCCATATAATCGAGTAGAGAGCGAAAATTGCACAGCTGATTGTATTCTACCCAGAAATCATTTATACTTGATCTTAGCCAAAAGGCCGAGAAGCGATCAGAAATCATTTATGATGTTGTACAATAATGTTGTCAGAAAGTTGCAGCGAAATAGTCTTGTAAAATGACTTTCTAGAGAATCTTTAATTTTTTTATCTAGAAAAATTTTCAAATCATTCTCCAGCTTGGAAAGTTATTATTACTATAAAAATTTTATGTTAGACAACCACACAACAAAATACATTTCAAAAACTTCATCTACTACATGGAATTGAGTGTGCTCATGGAGAAAACAATATAAATATCATATTTTCTCTCCATCTCTCAAAATTGTATTGTTTATTGTGAAATGTTCTAAGTATGGGTGAATACATATAAAATTAAATTAAATTTTAGGATTTCTTACAGCACCATTAGGAGGATGTTAAACCTTACAGGTGTTTTATAAATTTTTGTTAGATGTCCTTTGCCACAAGATTATTGTAATATTCGTTTCTTTTTTTTCTTGAAGGTAGAGATAGACAAATATGAAGTGACTATATGATCAGAATAAAGAGTATACAACTGTGTGGCAATTGATGATCACAATTGTATTTAACATTCTCTTACCCTTTTGGCAACCCTGTCCTTTACCCCTGTTCCCCTTTACTTTGAAGACAAGATTCAATGAGGTACAGAATCCCAGCTGAATTTGTTGTTATGTTTTGTTTCCTTTTCCTATGTTAAGAGCCTCTTTTGCCAATTCCACTCTATGAGGCACTCTATACAGTTAAAAGTTTTGTGGGATACAGTCATGGGCTTAATATTTCTATTTTTTGGTGTTTCTCTTTCCATCCCTGCCTCTCTTCTCCACAGTCATCATCACTGCAGCTTTAAAATATTAGCAACTTTGCTGTGAAATTCTATCTTCTATGCAGAATTCATGTGAAAGAATCCATTTATTGATTAAAAAATTCATACACTTGACAAACATATTAGAGTTTTGGTTAATGTATGAGTATCCCCTTCCTTGAGGGTTTTTTTTTTTTTTTTTTTTTGTATCGAGGATCAAACTCACAACCTTGCATTTGCAAGGCAGGCACAGCACCACTAAGCTAATCCCTGGCCCAATATTTTAGTAGATTCTAGAATGCTTTCCCTTTGGTATGTTTCTATTTCACTATTGAGTCTCCATTTCTTGTGTGACAAATTGACTTTGCTTAATTTAAATATGCAAATTAATGAGAATGGAGAAAGCCTAGGGAACATCATATAACTGTAATTAAGAAAGCAGACGCTGTTACACATTAGTCATATATTTCAACAAAACATGTAATGAGAAGTATGGAGGAAAATACAGGGAAAGAAGCCAGTGATGGAACATTTTTTTGGATTTTGAAATTTGTGACCTTCAATTGGTTGGTTGCCTCCTTTGAGTTATGACTAACAGAAAGATTAGAAAAATGCTCCAGCCATTCTCCTGAAGAATATATTTAACATTAGAATTAGAAAACATTTTCAGAAAAGCAACAATTATTTTATTGATGAATATTAATAAACCATATAGTGCATACTCCAAATAATATTTGATTGTTGAACCAGGATAAAAATCTGAAATCCAATTATAAACCTATAATAACCAAAGTAATGTAGTATTGGTGAAATAATATTTATATCTATAATATCTAATAAATCAAGGGAGAAGAACAGAGATTCCAGAACTACCCCCACTCAAACAGTTGACTTTTAGGACAGGGACAAAGTCAATATAATGGAGGAGAAATAATAACCTTTTTATACATGGACCTTTTAGCACTTGGGTATCTTCATGCATAAAATTAATTGAGACAACAGGACTTACATCTCTTACAATAAAAAATCAAAATGTGTCGCATAACTAAATATAAATTATAAAATCCATAAAAAAGAATATAGTTAACTTTAGATATACTGATAACAGTTTAGGGCCAAGGATTTACCTCAGTGGTATCATGCCTACCTTACAACCACAAAGGCCCAAGTTTGATCCCTGGTACCACACACACACACACACACACACACACACAAAAACAGAAAAAAAAGTTAGATGTAACACCAAGTAACTAGTCTATGAATGAAATAATTGAGAAACTAAAATTCATTAAGATTAAAATTTTCTACTTGTGATATTTTTTAAGACAATGAAAGACCAAGGTCCACATATATTATTTTTAATTTTGAGGCTAGAAATTTGAAAAAAAAGCAATTATTTAATTTTATGCCTTATGAAAAAATACTGATACTGTATTGGATGAAATAATTTGATTTATGATTCTGATATACAATAAATATGTTTACCTTGCTACATACATATATGTAATACATCTAAAATATTCACAAAATACATTGTGATAGAGTACTGTTCTCTAAAATAAACACAGAACCTTTAAAATTCAATAAGAAAATGAGTAACCTTATTAGAAGTGGAATATAATCATTACAAATAATTCATAAAGGAATATACTGAGTCATTCAAATTATCTTATCAATGGATAAATGTTTACAATACTCATCAAAGAATGTATACATATACATGCACACAAAATATATACAAATATACGAAAAGATTTTCAAAATTATATGACATAAGATAATTGCAAGTTAAAACAAGGAGTAACTGAATCTGTTAGAATAGCTAAATTCCAAAATACTGACATCACAAAATTCTGGCAAGGAAGGAGGGGTAACAGTAACTATCATACATTCACTAAATACTACTGTCGACTTTTAAAAGACAGCATGCCAGTTTCTTATGAAGTTAAACACATTCTTATCATATGAACCAATAATTGCTTAATATCAATCACATTACTTAGTATCAACTGAAAGGAATAAACACTCAAAAACCTGCACTGCGATATTTATAACAGTGTTTTTCATATTAGCCAAACCTTAGAAACAGATATTACTCAGAAGGTGATTGGAAAAGTTTTGAGCCTCAGATTGTTTTTCTCCTTTGCTTCTCCTGTATCTAATTTGAATAATTATACATTTTTCTTATGTTACACTGGGTATAGTTTATGTTATTTGAAAAGGTAATGGCCAAAGAAAATTCTTTGTAAACATTAGCTTTTATCTATTTTATCAGTTTCTTGGCCCCCAAACACACATATACACTCTCCATTGGTTAAAAAATAAGTTTATGTAGGATTTGCTTTCCAGTAGCTTACTATCTACAGTTACCATCTACCTATATTTTGCTTATGGAAAGACATTCCTGTATGTTTATACCAGTAATGCTAATTTTTATTTGAATCTTTATTGGTACCTTATATATACACATCATTATCACACACAACATGGAGAATTTGTACCAGTATATGACATAATTTAATTCTCATTTTTCCCCTTCCCACAACCACCCTATAACACCCCCCCAGCCCTATATACATAAGCTTTGTTTCCCTTTTTTATTACCATCATATTTTCCCTTTGTTACTTACCCCTACACCCCATTTCCCTTTGAATATTTTCTATTTCACATTATCTACCATATATTCTCAGCTCATTTACATATTCAGTTTCACATACCAGAGAAAAATAACGATATTTACAGATATGTGACCTATTTATTTCACTTATGAGTAATGCTACTTTTAAGATGCAAACATATAAAGAAATAGCTTTAGAAAATGTTTTCAAGGAGAATTTAGAACAGAGAAAGAAAGACTTTTATATTTCCACAGACCATTTGCCTGTAGGGAGTTTTGTGTCAGAGTGTAGAGGACAGAGGCTACAGGTGAGAGACACCAACAAAGAACAAGGGTCGGTGGAGTCAGACACTGTAACAGAAATTGAACAATGACACCCCAAAGTGTAGAGAGGTGACATGAAGTGGCACTGATAATGTCTGGGGTGTCTTCCTCACAGAACGTGAAGCGGGAGTTCCCCAGGATAAATGCAGCAGTAGGGAAGCACTCTGACTTTTGAAGTGTTTTTCTTCTCCTAGAGACTGAAATGATACTAAAAGCACTGTGAATTCACTCACTGGTTGATTTAGCAAAATGTAAGTTAATCAACAGTAGTTGGCCGATTAAGATGAAGGTTTATATTTATAATTATTTAGGAGTAACATGCAAGTTTTAAGAATATAATTTTTGTTTCCAAAGATAATGCCTCACATAGAAGTGGTGAACACCTTTTCATTCTCTCTGAGTAGACAGAGGAAAAGCATAAAATGACACAGGAGGTCAAATTGGAAGAAGCATTCACTCAAGACAGACACTGGGAGTTCAGTTCTTGTTTACTTCACCCACTGATGTAACTGAAGGTAGATAGGAGGTTTCAAGGCTTAGTAAGTCTTGTGTATAAAGAAGGAATGACCTTCATTTTAATATTCAGTCCTATTGTTCATCTCGATTGTTTTTGACAACTTCATAAATTTAATTAAACCCACTAACTTTTTATTCTGTTGACAAACATAAAGTGTAATTACTTGCTTGTAGGTTATGAGACCATTTGTGTGAGAGGCCTTGGATACAGATTTTCCCTAACAGTTTAAGAAAGTGAGATTCTAAATGGAATTACATGGAAATTCACAGCAATGATACATACAGATATTTGGAATTTAAGGCCAAGAGAACTATGAGTCATTTTCAAATCAGTAATTAAATTTCAAATTCTGCTGAGTACTAAATACATTAGATCCTTTCATCTTCTACCAAGTATATCATGAAAAATCAGAATGAGATTTTGAGGACAACACTAATAGCTGGATAAATTCTTAAAGTCTCTGTAACTTATTTTATTTCAAGCAAAATATAGTAATTATCTTGGTATTACCAATGTTATGAGGAAGTAATTTTATTTTGCTTATGATTTTATTTGACCAAATTAACAAAACAAAGAGGTTAGAGGTAGTCTCATAACCACATGCTCTTTCGACCATAGTAAAATAGATTCAATAAATAACTGAACATTACCTATTATCCTGTCCCCCAGATTCTGTGTTATTCATTCTTACTATTATATAAAGTTTTTTGCATCATAACTAAAGTTAGTTCATACAAGATTGAAATATAGGTTATATTTCAGCTTTGCTCCAAATTATGTTGTTATATATAACAGCTATGTATTGGTGAAAATTGCAGTGTAATTTTAAAAGATATATACAAATATGGTTAAACATATAAACAAATAACACAATACACAAATATGTAGTTGTTTAGAGATTTTACAATTCAATTTGGTCCTATTGGTTTCTCGATAATCTCCTTTACAGTCTAAAATGCATAGGTTAACAACTTCACTTATAAATTTTATATATTTGCTTTTTTTTTTTTTTTTGAGACAGGGCCTCCCTTTGTAGTTCAGGCTGGCCCTGTGCTCACTATGTAGCCCAGGCAAGCCTTGAACTCAGCAATCCTCCTGCCTCTGTCTCCTGAGCGCTGGGATTACAGGCGTGAGCCACCACTCCCGGCATATATTTGCATTTCTTATTTCTGTGATGTGAAACAAACTTGACACTGAGATTTTATATTATATGAACTTTTAAAAATTTCATGTAAATGAAAATGTTCACCTTTTGTGAAATTTCAGAAAATACTGCAATCATACGTTTTATTTTGAACAATATAATAACATTATTATATTGGTGACTAAGAATATGAATAGTAAAGAATTGAGAGTGTGCCTTCCTGGGTGATATGCTCATGGACATGTGTGTGTGTGTGTGTGTGTGTGTGTGTGTGTGTGTTTGCGTGTGCATGCACATGTGTGTTTATGAGGGTTTGGAGACTTTAAAATGTTTTTGCAGTAATAAATTAGATACTTGCATTTGTCAATTGTGGACTCGCCAGAAACTTTATTTCGGAGGGACAGAAAATGACAAGTAGAACATAGGTATCTTAGCACTTCCAAACATTTCCCACTGCACTAATACAGCATTATAATGGTTCCATGTGCAGAAGGTCTAACTCCCCATTATTGGGGCAGTCAATATAAGGACTGTGAGTGGGAAGTCAATGTCCATTTATGGTTCATAGCTTTTCTTGTAGAAATGGAGAAAGAGGGTTTCATTTGTATATGCAAAGAGAGGGACAGCAGCCCCTCTTTGGCTGCACAACCCTTTTCTTCTCTAGAAACACAAGGGACAGAGATTTAAGAGTAGTACCTCAAACTTCTAAGTGTCCTTTTCCTTGATATCCTCTGCTCTTCATCACTGATCTGAAGAAGCATGGAAACTTGAATAAGAGAAATGAACCTAGGTGTGTCTTGTCCTCATGCCTTTAGCTGTGCGCATGTCTCCATGTAACACTGAAAGGGGCATTGGAAGTAGCGGCCAGAGCTTAGCCTATCAGAACTCCAGAACCATTTTTGTCATTGTGTAGCTGTAGAGCACTGAGAAAATTGCTTCATATTCCTAAGCCTTTACTTGCTCATCTATATAAAGTGGATAAAACATTAACTCTACAATTTGTTACCTTATATCTAAAAATTAAAATGAGTTTTAGTACAGTATCAGGTACCATATACATATTCAATAGGTCATAATTACTAGATGCTTAAGATGAAGCTTATAGCAAGCTTATTATTATTTACTCTACATGAAATAGCCAGTGTCTGATCCACTGGTGGACAAAGGAACGATAGCATTAGTTTCCATACTTTGTTGAGATGAAGTGTACAGTATGCTCTACAGATAATCCTCAAGTAGAAGGAACTCAGAGTCAGTGACTGCCCTGGGGCACACATTAACAAGAAATGTGTCAAGGGACAAGTGTCACAATTCACAACCTGTCTACATGGTTGCCAAATGAGTAGAGTCACTAATACTGTTCAAGTAGTTGTAACACAGAAGGCATTAGGCATTCAAATATCTTGTATTCACATGTTGTGTTTCAAATATAGAAAGAAATCGTTTATATTTTTGCTTCTTTGAAATAAAATATATCACTATTACATTATGGAGTGTAATATATAAACCCCATAGAAATAAAAGGAATGTATATAGGAAGAGCAATAAATCACATTATCATTATTTGCAGATGACATGGTCCTTTACATAGATAACTTCTCAAAGTCCACCAAAATAAGCCAAATTCAGTAATGTAGCAGGATACAATATCAATACACACAAAATAATAACATTCCTATACACGAATAATGAACTCAGTAAGAAGGAAATTAGGAAGGCAATGCCAGTCACAATATCAACACAAATAAGCAAAAAAAAAAAATCTCTATAATGAACATTACAGTCTCCTGAAACAAGAGATAGAAAATGATATTGGAAAGTGGAAAAATATCCCCTATCCCTGGACAGGAAGAACCAGTACAGTCAAAATGGCCATACTTTCAAAACTGATATTGACATTAAGCACAACCCCAATCAAAACTAAAGAAAATACAACTCATATAGAACCAGAAGACACAGAACAGCTAAAACAATCCTAGGCAGCAGGAGGGAAGCAGGAGGCATCACCACCCAGGCTTTCATGTTCTACCACAAAGCCATAGTAATTATGGAGTTGGGAAACAAACAGACCAACTGGCGGGATGAAACAGAGTGGAGAAACAATCCCAGACGCATGTACATGCCTGATCTTTGACAAAGGTGCCAACAACTTATATCGGAGGAAAGACCATCTCTTTAACAAAAGGTGCTGGGAAAACTGGCTATCTGTGTGCAGAAGATTAAATCTAGATCCAACTCCCATTACATATATAGACTAAAATTAAAATGGATCAAAGATCATTTAGAAAAAAAGGGAAATATCTACTGGAATATAAAATAGGTAAAACTTGAAAACTTGAGATACTTAAAAGTGTAAAAAAACCTACAGAATATAAACAAAACTTCCCAACTATTAATCCTCTTTGGATTAATAACTGGACTATATGACAACCTCAAAAAATTAGAAACCTCAAATACAAATCCTAATAAAAATGAGGCACTAAAATAACAGTTTTCAGGAGAAACACAAATGATTCATAAACACACGAAAAATGTTTAATGTCTCTATTAGAGAAATCTGTATTTAAATACAAAAAGAAATATTGAAATAAATATACTTTTAAGTGAATTTTATTTTGCCTTGCAGGGACATTTATTCACTCTAAGATTTTCTTCAAAGTATGGAAAAGGGAAACTACGGGAATTTTTGCTGTGTTTGTCTGCTACAGGTGGCTATAGCAACATTTTTTTTTCTTTTTCACTTTATTGGTACGTTGTATATACACATCATGATCCATTCAATATTGGGAATATATACCAGTATATGACACAATTTAATTCTCATTTTTTCCTGTTCCCCTACCCACCCCCAAAGCCCCACCCCAAACACATAAGCTTTGTTTCCCTTTTTAAGTTACCATCATATTTTTTCTTTACCGCTCATTACTCACCGCTTTTAAAGAGAGCAGAAACAACAGTGCTAAAGCAATTCTTTTTTTTTTTTTCTTTAACTGCTTGGACTCATTACAATTTAATTAATGATTTTTAATTTTTCTTCAGTTCCCTTTTATTCCAGAATGTCATTCAAAGTAAAGCTGGTTTTGCTTCTTTTAGTGAGATGGGCATATTAGCACTAAAAATAAATTGTTTTAAAAGAATGCATAATTTAAATGACGGAGAAAGGAAAACTGACATTGCTGTGGTTTGGTGAGCATTGAAGGGCGGAATTACTTTGTAAATCTTAAAACTTGATTCTCAACGCGCCCATTGTCATCATCCCTGACTCTTTTTCTGACTCTGCGCTCCCCTTCCCACCTGTCCTTAGCCACATCCTCACTACAAAGTGTTTCCAAGCACAACAAAGGAGCCAGGAAACATACCACGAATAATCCGGAAATAAGTCATTACAGTGAAAGACAAACTTCCAACAAAGACGAGACGAAAGTGTTTGAAGTGAGGGGAAGTATATTCCGGCTTTCGATGAGCAAGAAGGAAAACGATCCTGTTACTGTAATAAATGTATTAATGAAATATTCCCCATCTTTTTCAATGCCTCTCACTGATCATTCTTTTGTAAGAGCGTTCACCAAATACAAACATCACGGCGCCTTTCATTCTTCTTCCTCACAGGAACTGGCCCAGAGCTACTTCCGGATTGCCCCCAGCGTCAGAATAACACAAAAGGTAATTGCTCGATTCAGTTCGGGACACTGAGGTAATCACATCAGTGCAACTGAAAATATACATGATAAGAGAAACTTCCAGAATCAATAAACACACGAACTGCTTGAAAAAGTCTCAAAATGATGGGCTGAGTGTGTTAGAAGTGAGGATACTATTTTGAATGGAACTTATGGCAAGGTCTTCAACTCTAGTGTTTTTAACTTATTTATTAGCCATTCAACCTCGCATGTGTTATATTCTCAGTAAATTTTTATAGTTTGTTTTTTTTAGGTGTATATTTTCTCTCCTTGAAAGATTTTTCAAAGTAAAAATAAATATTTGAAATAATAAAGTCATTATTAGTATTTATTAGTAACACATTAGACACATGTTAGAAGTTGGTTGTACTTATGAAGCTGAGAATAAAACTAAAAACTATAAATTTACTAAAACTGCTATTGTATAATGTGCAAACTTGTCATTAGCAAAAGTAATTGTGCACATATGCAACACTTGCATTTATATAGAAATAACATGTGTGTATGATTGTATACACATCTATGTGTTTATACATATAAATTGTAAAATTATACACACATGTTAACTGCATAAGTACACAGATACAATGTTTATATGCATAAACATAAAATCTGTATATAATTGTATGTATCTATGTGAATAAGCACATTGATATGTGCACATGTGTATAACTACACATATGTTTAAGTGTATAAACTCTCAAATATGTGCACATATGTGTAAATGTTTATATTCCTAATTTTCAGTTTTTAGACAGATATATAGAGTTTGCAATAGGCAGACATTTTTGTGTTTATGCTGGAACACATTCCAGGCCAAAAATTACATATGGAAACCACAATATTGTACTGTACAGAAATGTACAATTTTATTATTGAGATTTAAAGTGATTATGCCAAAACCAAGCAAACTTCCACAGAATACTCTCACCAGCAGCACCTCCAATATGAGAGTATTCAAATGTGTCCACAAGTAAATCTAGTTTCCTTTTGGGGGTGATGAGTTTTGGAGTATTAATAACTCCATATTTTGAGGAACTGAAATGCATGGACTTACCCTCAGCCCGGATATCAACTCTTATTGCATTTCCTGTCAACCTTCTTTTTTCCGTGTCATGACCGGATCTACTGCATTAAACATAAAACCACTCTACATTTCATACAATAGAGTAGTTTAAGACTCTCCTACTTTCAGTACAAATTCCACATGTGCAATAGAACTTAATGTTTCCATTTCTCTTGGAAGAATCCAAAGGCAAATATCATTAAACAAGTGCAAAGGAAAAAAAAATTATAAGGTGTAACATAGAAGAGCTTCTGTGGTTCCTGACCACATTATGTCTTAAAAGGGTTTCTCATCAAACACTCGCTACAGTAGAGAGAAAGAAAGCTTCACTTACCCAGGGTGGAATCAAATTTCAACCTTGTAAAGCCTTTTCAGCAGTTCTTACTTGAAAGGATGGATCCGAAGCAGCTTTGTGCACACAACTGATCTGGCTGATCTCCAGTCCCTGCACAAAAAAACAGTATAATTGGCTCTCAAAAAAGTGTTGTAGACATCCATCACGGTGGCACTTGCATGGTGAATCTAGTCACTGTTACCCATGTCGACATTTTCCAAACAGGCCGGTTGCATTTCTACTTTCAGTTCTGGCTGTTTGGTTTTCTCTGTTGATTCAATGCTGAGATTAATATCTTTAAAGAAAGCTTGAATTTGTGTCAGCTCTACTAGCATATCACCACCTTTGCATTCTACAAGTGGGCTTATGAATTTTAAAAATACACGTACATAACTTTAAATCAAGACAACATTGTTTGATACTTTTGCTTAGTTCTTGTATGTCTTGACTTTTTTAAATCACCATGTGTATGCTAAAGAGATGCCAGTACTATTAAGTCTCTTTCCTTTGCCATTGGATGAATATCAAATGAGGCTTCTATAGTTCTGTTTTGCACAGAACCACATTAATGGCGCCTAACCACATACCCCAGAGTCGGAGACCAACTGTGCTGTGCCCCTAAGTCTCATTAAATATTACATTGTTCCTTTGCCCAAACCTTCAAAGATTCCCAGACACAATCAAATCCTTTAATTTTTATTGGAGTTACGAAGGGGTCATACAGTCTGGACTTTTTCTGATTTTTAAACATTCAATTTTTATAGGAGCACTAGTTGGTTATAACTATGAGTGACATGTTCTTGTTTCCAAGAGAATGTGAACAGTAGATCAAAACGTAAGTCTCCATGAAAACCATAGTTTCAATTTGTACCACTCTTTATACTGATCTAAGCAATACAATGATCTTACAGACTATGTGAGGGAGCAATTTCTGCTCTGTTTCTCGTATGTATAAAGGCTGTTAAACAGATATGTAACTACCGTATCTTTTCTCTGGTATCAGAACTTGTAGATGTAAATGAGTTCTAGAATGTATGGTAGATTTTTTTTAATATAGGAAATATTCAAAGGGAATGTGGTAGGGAAAAGTAATGAGAAAATAAATATGATTTGGAGAGAAAAAGAAAGAACATGTATATAGGGGGGGTTGTGAGTGGGTAGGGATATGGGTAAAAATGAGAATTAATTTGTGCCATATACTGATACAAATTCCTCATTGTTGAGTGTGATTGTGAGCTGTATATAAAATGTACCAATAAAGAATTCAATTTTTTTAAAAAAAGGGCCCAATGTGCCATCACCTGAAAACTATAAATTTGTCTCATGGAGAATGTGTTTTGGTTTTGCACTTTTATATATATCATTTCATCTTTGTCAACTGTTAAAACTTAATAAGTCTAACAAAACAATTTAATAATGCTATAATGATTGTCATTCCCTAAAAGTAAAAAAAATACTATGAAATCTATGTCTCCAACAAGTAATTAAACCTTTTACACTTTAAGTGTAAATATTAGTTGTTGGCATTTTTTAATGAGACCTGAATTAGAAACCCACACCCATGAGCACTGAACATTCTTTCTTTTTTAGATATCAGTATCATTTACAGATTGATTATAATATAGTCTCCTGACCCTTCAACCAAATGGCTTATTAAACTTCTCCTATTTTACTTAGGTAAAGGATGAAAGTTATGAAAGTAGTTATAAAAGTAGAAGTCCCTTACACTGTTTTCTAAGGAGGGTATCAGTTTGTTATCTCTTGCTGTTAGGGAACCTTTGTCTGTAGAACGTTTTCTCATTGAATTATCTCATCAGAACAGTGAAGAGAACAGTACTGTGCTCCATTTCACATGTGAGAAAACTAAGGTTCAAAGGGTCAAGATCTGACAACATTCTTTCCAGGGAGATAAATTATTCAACTATGGCCCAAAAGTTTTTCTTTGAATGTTTCTAAGATTTAAAAATAAAATCATAGTATACTTTAGTGCTTTCAAACATAGAATAAACAGCTGGGGATTTAACACGATGTGTTTGTAGTTGGGGTGTGTTCAGAAATTTTTAGATCTCTTTCTAGGCCTTATGAAGTGAAGTGAAAGGGAACTTTAAATAGTCATTAAAATTCATAAAAATATACACTGAGTTTCTCCTAATATTACGGACATTTTCTTAAACTGTCAAGATAAATAACATCACTATCTTTGCATAATTGTCCTTTTAGTGTTTATTAGTATGTTTTTAGAACATAACAATAACATTCATTGTGGAGGGTTGTTGCATGTAAATTACACATTTTCTTAATTTTTTTTAATGTCTCCCTCCACCTCGCCCTCTTCTTCATGTAATTTTTCAAAATAATGAGTTTATGTTACAAATTCTTTGGAAAATATTAATGGCAAATACCTGTATTATAAATTAACAGATCAAATCATATATAAAATGTTTTATGCTTATTGAAATGTACTTCAATTAATTAAAATATTTATCAATATTGAGCTAATCATTTAAATTATATTAAATGATTAATATTTTAAACAAGATTATAATTTGTCATTTTATTGTCATTTTTACATTTCTCTAAAGTCATTATTGATATTTTAATCAGATAATGAATTTGAAATAGCTGAAATATTGATAATGAATTTGAAATAGCTGTATTTTAATGTGTAAGTCAATTTCTCCACTAAAGATTATTATTGATACTGCCTCACAAATGACATGTAAAAGAATACAATTATGAGAAAATGAACTATTATAGCTCTGAGGTATAATATTTGATAAATGACTTAAAGCATATTTGTCTTCTGGCAATTTCAAATTTATTTGCCAATGTTCCTTTTGTATTTATTCAAGTTAAGTCTACAGCATGATAACTTTTTAATGTTATGACATGGATTTCTTTAGAATAATTTTCCATTAATGAGGATGTAAGTTTGATATAAGCCAAAACAATAGCTAAACTGAAATTCCAAGCATTCAAGCTCATATTAGCATCTCAAATCTTTCTGTAGAAAAACTTATAATTCTGATGTTTTGAACTACTTCAAAATTCTGATTAAGAATATCCAATGAGATACTTCTTCTAACTTTGAAGGGTGCAGTTGCCTTAAACTTTACTGAGAAAAGGATAATTCTTGGGTAGGAGGACTCAAAGCACCCAGCCACTGCATCCACCCACCAAAGAAGTTTCTGTTTCATATATTGTTTTTTTTGTAACCTGAGAAACTTTTTCATTTTAATTATCCATATTTGTAGTCATTCTTCCCTCTGCAGTGAATCACTCTCATCATTTAAAAAGTACTGTTCGAATGTTTTTATGTATTTAACCATAAAGCCTTTTCACAATCTTGGTTCTTCATATACCCATACTTCTTCAATGGAAAACACCACAATGATCCATTTTCTCACTTTCTAATATCTGATCAAAACAGTCTTAGAAAGCATCACTACCTCTCAATTGATTAAGATGGATTCTTTTAACTGATTTCAAAACTTTTGCTTATTTTTTTTTTTTTTTGAGACAGGGTCTCACTTTGTAGTTCAGGCTGGCACTGAGCTCAGCATGTAGCCCAGGCAAGCCTCGAACTCAGCAATCCTCCTGCCTCTGCCTCCCGAGGGCTGGGATTACAGGCATGAGCCACCACATTGGGCACTGTATGTGGTTACCGGGGATAGAATCAGGACCTTGCACTTGCAAGGCAGGCGCCAGAACCACTGAGCTAAATTTTTGACCCAATTAATTTTTTCAAATACTCTGTTACTTGAACTTCTGTGAAGCCATGTTCTTTTAATGGAATATAATTTAGTTCTTTCCACCACCAACTGGCTTCTCCTCCTCTGACTGGTTAACTTTGGATTATTTCTTGGCTGAGCCTAGATCCTCTTGTCTTCTCAATCTATGCTTTTTAAATAGATAACTCATTTATTTTTGTGTCATTACATGTTTTTCTATTTCCTGTCACCACTCATTTTATATTGGTAGCCTGATCTCTCTGATATACTCCAAATATACTTGGCTGTCCCATAGGTATTTTTAAATTCAAAACATGACCCAAAGGATAAAACTAATTACATCATATCTTCACAAATCAGACCTTTCACCAGAATTCCAGAGTATAGTAAAACTCACCAAATGTTCAAATTAAACAGCCATCTTTTCAATTTTTTCAAAGTAAAATAAATTAATATGTTATCTTCTGTCCAATGTATAAAGGTAAAATATTTGTATGGGAGCTTCATAAAAGAGAATGTACCTGCATGTAATGTTACACAAAAAAGTATGAAGTACTATCTGTCATCAGGCAAAACGACATCATATGAAGCAAAGTTAATAAGGATAATTATTTTAAGATTTGGGGAGAATGTGGAAGACATGGAACTTTTATATACCAATAAAAAGATGCAAATTAGCACAAATACTTTTAAAAGTTGTCCATGTATACTAATGCAAGAAATGCACTTTTTCTACAACCTAAAAACTGTCCTCTTAGCTTCATATGAAAAGATAAAGATGGAAACATTATACTGTTTATTGCAGCTCTCTTCAGAGTAGTCAGTAACTGGCAAGTATAATTTTGTAAAATCATGCTAAAATGAATGATTCCATTTTCAAATATACAAAGAATTAAAGGCACCAATATAAAGGTATAAATTATTTCTATATGCAAGAATATGGGTGAGGCTCAAGTGTAACATAGGACTAAAATTTACACAAAAGATCATCAATATATCCCATAATTCTCTTCAGATGGGCTTCAAGAATGGTACAATTAATTTAAATGGAAAGAGAAATTAACCCACTGACTCCCCCAGTATACAATGCCTCTATATTTACACAGAAATAAATATTCACCCAAAACTCACCATATTATTTTTTAAGTATTTGCATTGTCCTAGATATGTGTAGCCCTTCAAATTATATATATGTATATATATAATATATAAAATTATATATTTATGATTTCACATGTATAAAAAAACAGTAAAATATTTTCCAATATATACTATTTAGACTAGATTATTTTACAGTGCACATTTAAATAAAATATGTGTGAAAAATAGCTAAGGTAATGGATCATTTTGTTCTTATAGTAAAAGTAAATCACACACATAAGATTAAAATCTTCCAGTAATGAAACAGTCATTTAGATAAATAGTCATGACAGGCATGCTGCTCTCAAATGACACTGATGTAGTAAACTATGTATTTATTTTCAAAACAATACCCCATTTACACCGCAGAAATTATTGTGGATTCACTTCACATTTTCTGTTTAATAAACTTCTTGAGCTTGTGAATTAAGGAGAACAAGTTCAGTGTGTGTGTGTGTGTGTGTGTGTGTGTGTGTGTGTGTGTGCATGTGTGTAGATTTTCCAAATCAATGCCTTCATGGGGAGAAAAAACATGAGATGGTTCCTTATATCCTCTTCTTGCTCTTTTACTCACATTTTTAATGCTGTTTCCATGTGTTTTAGATAATATGAAGAAAACTGCTAACAGGGCTTGGGGTCACATCGTGTAATTTGTGCTCATTATGTATGGATTTGTGGGACATGACAGAAAGTCTGCAAATATCACAGGCATAAGTACAAAACAGGTCTGAAGATTGAAACTGTAAATCTGAGTAAGTTGTTCCCTGTTATTGTCTACATTTGTTTATCTGATCCAGAAAGACTGTGATATAATTCCTCGTGATTTATTGTGAGGACAGAAAAAGACAGTGCATGTGAAGTGGCTAAAATAAACCTGTATACATTGTAAATGTAGGCATTATACACAGATATAAAAATGTTCTAATCTAAATGCTTGGCATTGCCAGACGATTCCTTAGTAACAAGATGCTTATGTGTTGTATATTTAGATAAACTTGAAATATCATGAAGTAAAAATGAATAAAAAGGAAGCAACACTATGGAGAGTGGGTCTTCAGAACAGTGACCTGAGAACAGGATCATTTTTTTCAAAAGAGGGTCATTTGCTGTGTGAGTGCTATTGTTTCCATGACCATCACTAAGCACAATGGCCTAAGTGAAAAATAAAGGACTAGAAACAGGAGTGTTTCCAATGGATTAATAAACTTTAGAAACTATCATTTATCTTTATGTAAAGATATTACATTGGACAAATACTAGTAATATAAAAAATTAATAAATCGTTTTCAATGAAAAGCCCTTGCATCAACGGGTGTGATCCCATTTCAAGATTTGTTAGTATAAATGGACTTGCTTTATAGTGTTTTTTCCGTATTTCCTTAGGAATAAAGAGATTATCTTGAGTAGTCAAAAGAACAAGGGATTAAAACATGGGGAGAGATAAGAGAAATAAATAAAATGAAAAGAAAATCTTAAAAATAAACAAAAATGTTCAAGTCTTTCGTCATTATTTTTTTGGCATGGCACAACATTTTACAGTATCAACTAACAAAACTTTCAGAATTTGACTGTATGTGTAGGACTATTCATCTCAAATATTTATTATGGTTTTGCATCCTTCTAAGGACAGACTAACACATAGCTTTTCTTTTCCTTTTTAGCTTTTATTTTCATTTAAAATGGCTATTTCTATCTAAAAGCAGTCAGAAGAACAGAATGCGTATAGTAAAGTTCTCTTTTATTAGTCAGGCTCTTAATGTCAGAATGGTCACCCAACTTCTCTGTAATCTACTGGTACCAAATTACCTGCTTCCGCATCAATTTTCTGGAAGTCCAGTGTAAGTCAGTGATATCTGTATATGTAAAATGCACCTTAATTAAAATTGCAAATGCATCCCAAGTCAAGTATAGCTATTACCCTATCCTATGTTAGTATGTTCTATTTCATTGGTATATAATGACAATTTATATCATTTACTATTTATTTATGACTCCAATCCCTCCCCCAAAAGCACAGTTAGAGGGGTTACTATCTACAGTGTCTCAAGTACTTCTGATAATATCTGTTACATGGAAAGTCCTCAGTAAATTATTTTTGAAGGAATAAATGATTGAAATAAATCTTGCAAAACAGTAATTAAACAAAAAGGATATTTTCCTGATACACTGACAAGAACTTGCCACCTGAAATTGCCAAGGGGATAAATAGTAGAATAAAATGTGTTTATTTACCAGACAAATTACAGAAAAAAATGAGCCTAAAAGAGGAACATGGAAATATCAGTCTGACAAAGGAAGTAACTCTGTCACCTTTTATAAGACCAGCATTAACCTTATGCTGAAACTAAAGCTTTGTCTTGACAACAAACCAGATAAAAACAACAAAATGCAATGATAAACCCATATCCTTAATAAACACACATGCAGCTGTTCTCCTAAATCTTGGGCAACCCCAAACCACAGAATGTCCAAGAAAATGATGTGCATGATCAAGCAGTAGTTACCTCATGGATGCAAGGACAGTTCACTGAAAATCAGTAAATACAACACAGCACAGCAACAGAATGATAAATAAAAAATTAAGGATTATTTAATAAATGCAAAGAAAGCATCCAATAACATCCAACACCCTTTGCTAATAACAATGATTGATGGGGAAGGAAATGATACACCTTGAAGGTCCACTTGACTTATATAAATATAGGCAGAACCTTATTTCGGTGAAACTTCCATGTTGGTGCCCTGATTAATGTGCATTTTCTCTCTCTTGCTCTTAAAAAGGTCTATCATTTTATGAAAAATCTTACATGTAGCCTTTCTATTGCCTATATGTCTTGTCTGAATTCTTCATCAAAAACACAATCACAAAGTAGAACTGGGGATTTAGCTCAAATGGTACTACACCAATCTTGGACACACAACTGCCTGAGTTCAGTCCCTGGACTGCAAAACAAACAAACACACAACAACAGTAGTGTTGCCTGGTCCTTTTGGTGTTGGAAATTAGCCTCCCGGTGATAGGAATGTAAATGGTAACAACCACCATAACAGGGTATAAATATTCTTTCAGACACAAGAAATAGAAGTCTCCTATAATTTAACAATCCCACTATTGAATATGCATCAAGTGGAAATGAATTATGACATATCTTGATTCTCATTTTTTCGCTTTGTCCTGAACACCCAACCACCCAAACCCCATATGGAAAAGCTTTGTTTCTATTTTTTGTTTTACTATCATTTTTCCCCTTCCTCCTTTCCCTTTTTGCTTTGAACATATTCTTATTTCACAAAATTTGTCATATTTTCTGGGCCTCATTTACACCTTTATTTTCTCATACCTGATAAATGATAGAGTATTTACAGTTGTGTGTCCTATTTATTTCACTACAAATACCAATACACTAAAAATGTTTTAAAAA